>QNGE01000316.1:190982-243117 GCA_008508345.1 Paragonimus westermani
GTTAACAGGCAGTAACTGTGTCTCCTCTCGAGACGATCGGGCAACCTGATCATTGCTCACAAGCGAGAGTGGTTGAGCGTTCAGATTTGATAATTCGGTCGTGCCTAATGTGAGGTCAATGGCGCAGTGGTTAACACGGTTGCCTCATGATTGGAATGTTCGGAGTTCAAACCCCGGCCGTGGCAAGGATATGCACTACTGACGAGCTCTAATGAGAGCGAAACTCGAGTCTAGTGTTTCTTTTCGAAAGAGGCTGGCTGGAAAGTCTATGTGAATGCGAACGCTGCGATCAAATGTGAGTGATGGTCAACTTGAAAATAAACCAAATCCCCGACTACTCCTCAGTAATATAATTTCAATGGTCGAAAGGTCCAGCGGGCTTTCCTAAATATTCTTTTTACTTAGCCAGTCATCCCATCGATTTTGAATGAACAACTCCAGTAGTTTGAAGTAGAAAATGTACTTAGCTAAATCCTGGGGCTATTTACAAACCTGTAGCAATAGCATAATAGATTGACCCAACATACTCGTTTTGCATTCCTACCTAAAGCAGTATAACTCCATGTACGATTACGATTACAGTGACCTCCCAGTTTTCTAGACAGATACGATCGTTACCGCTGTCAATTAATTGTCAAAGGATTACGCCAAGCAAAATGTGGACCACTTGCATGCATTGTTTGTTGTCAAAATTGTTGGAGGTCAGCCAACCAGTTTCACAGACGATTTTTTGCGTTCTGCGTCAGTACGGTCTTGTTTACTTTGACAACCTGACCTACATTAATGTGTGAAATCTTCACTGATCTCTATGGTCATCTGCCGAAGTCGTTGACTAAAAGATGTGCACCGAAGCTAATGTTAGCAGTGACAAGTAATATCTTGGAGAATGTTCGTGTCAATAATTTTTATAAGAGTGCCGTACCATTTGAGAAAAATCTTTGTGACACCTTGATTCTCTCCTGCTAATTGATTTCAATAATTTGGTTGCTGCGGCTGTCTGAAATAGCTGTTGATGACGCAAGAACAACTGATGATGCACATTAGCGACAGTCGTATAGGATTACTGTTTATGGAGATGTCTTAAGTTCGCTTACCCCTTTATCAAGCGGAGGTTGTTCAATTCGTTTTGGTTACTTGGGCTGTATAAATCAACTCCCAATTAACTCGTCTTTTGGCTTCAAACTGGAGCTGATTTTCCTAAGTTTGTTTGAAAATTATCCATCAGTTACAACCACTACTGATGAAGTCACTAGTTTTTTTGATGTAGTACTTCTTCTAATGCGTGTTGTGTACTATTTTTAACGTGGGGTAGAATGGAATTCTTAATTATCGCGGGTAATGGTAATTATGGTTTACTGCCACATCTTAATATACGTACGTTTAACGCTTTTTCTATATATCAAAGAAGTTGTTCACTATCGCTTTGGTATCTATCATTACTCATTTGGTGATTATCTTCATAATCCACGTGGTCTTTTGACCGTTCTGTGTTCGCCACTGTTTACACAAATCCCTATCCAAATCATCATAATTGGCAAGCACGGTGAGCAAGTCCGTTTAGAACGCTTATTTTGTTTACGAACGTATACCGTTTGGAAAGACGAATGCAGGATTGCTGCTTTGATGTTTTTATGCATTATTTATCTCGATTTTAAAGAACCGACACAGGCATAGGGTCGTTGTTAGGTTTCTACCATTTTGTGAATTTTTGATCACGATGTTTCTAGCTGTGTTGTGATGCGTACGTACAAAGAATTTAGGGATTGACAGTGTTGAGCTTTAGTCGGTTACCACTTTTTGGGGAATTGTTTAGGAACATGTATGTAACGTATGCTCTACATCTGTGCGCATTCTGTCGGTTGTGTGCACGGCTGGAGTGGATCTACGCCGATGAATGTGTATTTTGATTGCATGTGCTGTTTAAGACCGAATTGAGCCAGTTCTTCACGAAGGTGAGCGTATAGTTCATTCAGTGTCAGTCTAGCTATCACTTGCATGCCTTGAAGTACCAGAGTAAAAGTTCCGCACGATTCCCGATCACCGTATGATGTGCTCTTTTCAACGTCAACTTCCACCGAGATGACTTTGAAAATTCCATTCAGTTCAACCGCGGCTTTTACCTGTAAAATAATTTAAAATGGAAAATATAACAAGTGACGTATGATTCCTAGTTCTGAAGGTAGCTAAAGGTTTTGAAGTTAACCGAGCCTAACAGTGTTTAGCATGAGCGTCCATCTGTTTATGTAAACAATGAAAAACATTGTCACTAAAATTACTCTGGTGAAGATGTTTGAGTGCATTTTCTTCATTCTTATACTGAATTGTTTTTTTTATTGGCGAGTTGTCCATAACATTATTCAATAACCCGTTCAACATGACCTAACTAGTCCAAGTAAACAGGAAACCGGTTGTGTATGGCAGTGGGAACGACACAAATAGTTCATACCGTCAACAATCAAGTGATGATTAAATTTAGACAAATCTCTTGCTGGATATCTTAACAAACGCACATTTTAGGACAACCGCTGGTCACTATGTCTACCCTTAAATGAAGATTTCAGCGGACATCCATAGACACTTCAGATTTAGACCATTTTCAGTTACACTTACCACCATAACGTTTGTAATTTCGAACTGCTTGCTGAAGAACACTTTTAGCCTACATATGTAGTGTTCTAAGTTAACCGCTATATTTTATAGTTTATATTTGCACATTGCGCTCATATCTTTTTATTAACTGCACCTGTACCTTTGTTTGAAATCGAATATATCACTTGTTTTAACTTGACTGATAACCGCCACAATAAACAGGAGTTTCCGCTTACCGTCTCTGTCTTCCCATTTTTAGATGGATTGCTAGCTAATATATTAATTTCACTGTGAAATATTTTAGCTCCGTATATCTACTGCCCTTCCAACGTTCATCGATTTGCCTTCTACACTAAAAAATAGCTTGTCCGACGTCATCCGCTTCTACTCGCCAGCACTATCTCCTTTTTCTATGTGGGGAACTTTTCAATTTAACGGAATTCAATTCGTCAGTAAGTCGTTCTATTTTCTTAACACACATTTCGTTCTTATTTGCACCTATTTGTTATCACTATACTTTTCTGGTATCATCATATCCGTCATTACTTTGTTCGCAGTACCGGATCAAATACAGCACAAACCCCCTGATCCCATTCTTGATCAATCCACAACAAACAAATGCCAATGGTGCCCGATAACAGACATACTGCATTTACTGGTAAAACCGTGACAACGGAGTGATGGAGAAACTTTGAGCAGTGAAGGACTTTACAAGGATGTTCGTTTACAGAAGAATCGCGGCTGTTTTTTTCAGTTGGTTTTACTCCTACATGAAGTGCGTTTATTGTAAAACCTAGATCAAACAAAATTACGTACATTTATTTAAAACTGGAAGATTGCTATGGAGTAGTCGGAGATTTTCGTTAATATAAATTGAAGTTTTCTACCGACGATCGCCGTTTGTTGAAAATTGTTAAGTATGCAGAATTAGCTGGGAATTGTTAAACTGAACTTTATCTCA
This sequence comes from Paragonimus westermani, assembly GCA_008508345.1. Classification (NCBI taxonomy): domain Eukaryota; kingdom Metazoa; phylum Platyhelminthes; class Trematoda; order Plagiorchiida; family Troglotrematidae; genus Paragonimus; species Paragonimus westermani. The sequence continues at coordinate 194,533 of QNGE01000316.1, forward strand.
CAAGCAGTTGAAGGCTTTCATTTACTTGTAGTGTATTGGTTTGTACGACAAAAGCATTCAATGAACTTATGGAGGAAACCGTTTGGAGTGCCACAGTTCGGAACAAACATCGGAGGTAACCGTTTTCTCAAATTAATAAAAAAATTTGCCTCGATCGAAAAACATGCAGCGAACACTAGCAATTATTCTGTACCTTCCCCAGATGTTTATTAGTCATCCACTTCGACTGATTTGTAACCTCAAGTTCCCCGTAAGAGGTGAAGTCGCTGTTGTGTCAAAAAAGATTATCAACTAGTCCATATAAACGTGATGTAAAGTTATAAATTATCATACCGAATGTTTGGCGTTTAGATTCACTCCGGTTTGTTTGTTTGCAAGATGTGGGTTCAGTGATACTGAATGTTTGAATATAGACATTGTTATTTTTAGTAATCAGGTCCCGCCTCCTTCATTTTTTCGCCTTTCTGCACATGGTTAGCTTTTTCTTCGTGATTATGTGACAGTTAAGCATCTCTGAGAACCACTTATGTATTGCCGTCTATGATGATTGATGATGATTTTGAGAGGTCACAAATATGCGGCTATCTCATCTCAAAAAATAAGGTACTGCAACCTATAAATAACTTGTTTTTGTTCATTACAGTTACCCAGGGGAAGACACACCGGACTGTTTGTTGCCCATCGACCTAACCGACATCGATTACTACAAAACAGGTTGATTTGTTCGAATCTTTGTTTAATCGGAACGAACCTGGCGACCAACTGACATTACGATGTGAATCTCTGTGAATCTATTTTCTGTATTCCATTGGAGTCCACTACTTCTAACATTTTAAAACAAAAGGCAGTTTGTTGTACGGCTTCGCACCCACGATACTACGGAGAAGACACCGTGACCAGCATGTTTTTAGTACACTGGTGTCACGCTCATCGAAGAAGTGGTCAATGCCAGCATGAGAAAGTCTGCTAGGCATTGTCAGGATTACTTGTGGACAGTCGATGACAACTTTGGTCGAAATGATCCTAATACGTAGATGACATTTTTATGGAACAACCGCATTATTCGGAAAGGCTAGAAAAATACCATCAACATGGTTGTCGTGACAAGGTTAGTGTTGTTGATCAGTATTCAAGTTGAACTTCACTTGCGTTTGATCGCAGTCTTTGTATTCACATAGACTTTCCGGTCAGCTTCTTTCGAAAGGAAGCACTAAACGATCGGTCAAACTGCTCACTGCTCACAAGTGAAAGTGGTTGAGCGTTCAGATACGATAGTTCGGTGGTGTCTATTGTGGAGCCAGAGGTGCAGTGGTCGACAAAGTTACCTCAGGAAACCATGGCCGGCGTTCTGATTGCAGCTGTGGAAACATAGACTACCGATGAGCTTCACCAACAACGGAACTCCAGTCTGGTGTTTTCTTTCGAAAGAGGCTTGTTGGAAAATCTACGTGTATATGAAGGCTACGAACAAGTAGGAGTAATGTTCAGTTTGGAGATCAGAACTGTCTGTTATGTATACAGAAAGCTCGTTTACAGGATCTGTTGCTCATCATCTAAATCGAGAGTGCGATTATCATCGTGTACATTTTTTGAACAAATGCGGCCAAACTATCAGTTTCGCTCCAGCACTGATTCGGTACAATTTGTTTGACTTTACTCCTGTAGTGCTGTTCGCCGAATATTTACATATTCCATAGAATGTACACCTTTTTCATCTGTACGATAGTTGCATGTCACGCAACAGGGTGTTGAAACATCCTATCGAATCGGAAATGTCCTGACGGACTTTAAAATCGCCTCGACTACACCTTACAACGCTCTCTTATGAAGGCGAAAAACTCAATCCAACCAGACGATTGTACCAATTGTGTTTATGCGATAAACTGTACATAGTGCCTGGCTGAATACGTCATCCAGACATCCGGATGATTGAAGGTTGGAATCACGGATCATAAAAAACACGTTTTCTGCCCAGATGTCATCACTGGAAAAAAAACTAGAAAATGGCTTACTTATAGCAATATATGCGTCAGCCGAAGATCATAGAATCGATTATTTTAACGTCTGGATCTTATGATAAGGTTCCAATTATTATACCGAACGGATGCGCACGGAATCTCTCGCGATCATCTTATACCCTGAATGTGTCAGCCACTGTGATGGTGCCAACCTCTAGTCGGTTTGGATAGGCTTAAGCAAACATCCAAATAAACGTCACAGTGTAATACGGAATGAACTCGGTGGAAGCTGCAAAACTCATTTCAGGCAAATTACCCCTGTCAACATCACGTGCGATCTCACAAGCTCACGCACAGGCGCAGACACAGTGGTGCGCACCTGGTCTCATTGGTTAACCGATAAACAGCCAAACACAGTCACACGATCGAATTAGTTATAGGCTAGCATGTATTATTCGTGCAATCACTTGACTGAAAAGTTGCCTTGGCAGAGGTTGCCGGCGGTAATCGAAACTTCGGAAATAAAAATAACAATTTCCTCAACATCCCTGTATTATTGACCCTTTGTTTCATTCAAATTACGGGGTGTAATGTTTGCGACTGACCGTTATTTTTTCGAAGTTTATTGCATACGTTTGTACGCACTGTTTTCGTTGGCGAGTTGCATCTTTCTTCGAAAGCATGTACAACGTTTTGATTTTGTTGGTTACCGTGACAATAAACTGCAGTTTATGCGTACTGCTTATCACTTCATCTACCTCACTGAATTGGTGACTGATAGATTACTCACATGGTGAAGTGTTTCAGCTCCGTGTTTCTACTACACTTTCAATGTTCAACATTGTCCTGTACGTCAAGTGTCCGGCGTATTTCGAATCCATCTTCTGATGCTGCCTCCTTTTTTGTGTGTGTCGAGCTTATCAGTCCGACGGATCTTTACCTCCTCCGTTTATTCTGTGTACAATTTTATTATTCGTATCTACACATCCCCTCTCGTTGTTGTTATAGTTTTCCAATGTTGTCGCACCCTTGATTATCAGCTAGTTGACTATACCAGTACAAAGGTTTTGGTGGGGACGTAAAAAACAACTTTATGACAATCTGAGCGTATCTGCTTGTCGAATGGTTTAAAATAAATCGGATATACTGAGCAGTTGTGCTCACTATAGTTGCCTTTGTATTCCCAAAAATTTAAGTAGGTCAAAGTAGGCAGTGTGCAATTTTGGTGGGCGGTAAGTTTTCCAACTGTTCTAGTGTAAAGGGAATCGGAAACTCTGCAAAATGAGTTTCCTTTGGGTCTGTGGCTAGGTGGCTGCGTAACAAGGAGGTCCGCTTTAGGTGAACAGTTTCTCTTGATACAGTGTCTTTAAGTGAAATTGTTTGTGACCTATGAGACTCAAAACCGTTGACTTCTTCCAGGACTACAAGCCACACATAATCACGAAGACAGATAGCTTATTTTGTGATGTGGCCGGGTTAGGCGTTGTTTCGGTATACTATGTGCTTCAAACTGCTCGGATAAGTACATGAACTTATTTTAGACTGTTCGTTCAGTGAGTACAAAGCGTGTTAGTATTCATTAAATTAATCAGTTAGCACAGTCACTATTGGCTTCGTGTGTGTTATCGATTTTTGTTTGGATGTATTCCCACCATGATGAATGTAATGTGAGCTGTGGCAAGTATTTTGTTAACGTCTTCAACAGTCCGTATAAAACCCTCTACGACCGTTTATTTACTGCAAGTGACCTGACTTGGGCTCTGCTAAGATGGTTACCCCTAAGTCTGTAATCATGGCTTCTAATAAACATTCAAGTTTGTTTTCAAGTTCTGACTGCCGTCTTATTCTGCGAAGATTTTAATGAACAGAATACACATTCGCTGAGATTCAGGCCGACTTTTAAGCGAAATTTAAAAGCGTATGGTGCTGGAAATATCGGTTACACAAATAGGCATGCAGATGAATGGATGCATTGTCCTGGACCAGTGACAGCCGCTGTCCTCGTTTTCAGGAGATGACGATTCCAAGTGTTTGCTTTGCAGTTGTGGTGAATTTTCTGCTGTTCTCAGGTCTTTTGATTATAGTCCACAGGATTATCTGACTATAATTAATTGCAACACACGCAATTTTGCGGGCTTAATTAGAGAAGTCAAAGAATTGATGGATTTTCCTAGGTTTTGTTTGTGCAGAAACCGCCTTTCCAGCAGTTCCCCATTACATCATTTATAAAGATAGTCCGTGGATGTGATGAAGTCCCTTCGAAGACTACCCCATCCTGTAGCGGATCCTAAACATTGTATTCGGTACCATCTGTTTGAAAGGAACTTAATTTTAGCGGGCACCTCCCTAAACTCGAAAGTAATTCCCCTTTCATATGTCAACCTTCGGGGGTAGTATTGTAGAAAAAGTCATTCAATAAAGCACGATCTCTATTGTCCAACTGGATGCGTTACTACGGCACGCAGGCGCTCGCACTTATGAGGTGGAATTTCCGTCCACAATACAGCGGCGGTTTCCACTCACACACCCTGTGCACTTCTACCTAGTCTGTGTGTATGTCTGTGACAGCTCTTCCGATTTTGGAAACGTCATCACCCACAAAGACTAGGTCGCTTGAGACTGTCAGTCGCTCCATCTAACTGGGCGATTTCATCTAATCAGCTTGTACTATTTCAGACGCGGTGCCTACCAGGGTGAAAAGAACATGTGACGTATTCGCCAGTCATCGTAATTTGCGGCGTTACTTGCATCCGGTTTTTGATTAACCGGGTGACTGTGAACAGCCTGCCGCAACAGGCCATCAAACCTTCACTTGCTCTTGCCCCGGATTCGCCAGAAGTTCAGAGAACGACTGGTCAACTGCGCAACGGGGAAGGCTGCAGGCGAGGATGGACTTCCAGGTGACATCCTGAAGAATGGCGGACTGGTTTTGGGACTCGTTTCGCTCCAGCTGGTTCACTCGATCTAGGAGCACGAGGTGATGTCGTAATATTTCAAGGATGCCCTTATCGTACCCTTGTTCGAAGGTAAGGGTAGCAAGCAGTGCGCTGACAACTATTGGCGCGTCAGTCTCCTGAGCTGCGCAGGCAAGATGCTTGAGGACAAAGGTACAATCGTGTGGATCGACCTCTGATGATTTGACGTCGTCATTGGCGTGAAACAGGGTTGTGTCCTAGCCCCAGTCCTATTTAGTGTATATTTGACTGCCATGGTAACACATCACTTTTCGGGCTCTGGGGAAGATGGCGTTGAGGTAGTATACCGGACGTTGCCCCAACCCGGTTACATGCCTCAGCCATGCGAAAGCTTCTGTTCGCAGATGACAGCACGCTATTCACACACAGTGAAGGAGAACCACAACGCCTGGCGACGGTCTCCGCGTTCTCGGCATCCAAGTTTGGACTGGATATCAACACAAGTAAGACCTTTTATTTCTTTCAGCCTTCTCTGGGTGGAGGTGCAGAAACGGCACCTTCACCCCAAATTCGCGTCAACTGAGACGTTGTCAGTGGCTGCGCAAATTTTGGCTACTTGGGTAGTCTGCGGACCGCGAGTTAAGAGCTCGTGTGGCGAAGGCTAATGTTGCTTTTGGACGTCTTGAAAGACGTGTCTGGAAGAACCACAGCCTGAAGGCGAGCACTAGGCTGTGTCTACCGCTCAGATGTACTGTTTATACTGCTGTACGGCAATGATACGTGGACATTGTATCCGCGGTACGTAGGCTACCTGAGCCGCTTTCATGTGCAATTTCTGAGGAGGATCTCGGGTATCCGGCAGTCGGACATAGTTCCGATCACTCGGGTACTACGGCGGGCGGACGTGAACGGAATGGATGCCCTGCTGATGGTGAATCAGCTCCGCTGGCAAGGTCACGTGCGCCGAATGGGCGATGACCGTACTCCGAAGCAGCTGCTGTGCAGACAAGTGAAATCAGGTAAGCCAAATCCTGGTGGTCAAAAGCGGAGATACCAAAATGTTGTGTAGGTAAGTCTTTCACGTCCTAATATTGATTTTAAATGTTAGGAAGACTTGGCGTTGAAGCGAGCTGCCTGGAATAATATGATTCGGACGGGCGCCCTCAAGTTAAACGAGCAGTTATTGCGCAGCCGGGAACATAATCGCTGGGTTCGTAAGGAAACCATCGGTGCCATAGGTCGTGGTGGAATGACTATATGACGCTGCGATGTGTGCGGCCGCGAATACGCTCGTCCGTTGAGATTGGTTGGTCACTAACGTACTCATAGTGTGTTGCCGGCGAAGAGGTGACGAGTATGTTAGCCTCAGGTCAGGTATGTGTCATATCAGTATACCCATTCTATTTCTAACAATGATTGCATCGTCCAATACCATGATCGTTTGACAATTAGTCCGGTATTCTTTTCAGAAACTCGGGTGTTTGTGGTCTTCTACCCATTCTTTCCTCCAGCTTCGTTTGTGTATTGTGTGATGAATGGTCTGTCCGTCCTTTTTGTAGTCCAATCTGAATTCTGTTTTTCATCCTTATTTTCTCTAGAATGCACTAGTATGTACTTCTATATTGAAATGCTTTTGTGTTACACTTCACAAACCTTTCTTCTCAGTTCAGATCTCGCCATTGCAGCCTCTATCCGAGAGACAAGAATTTCCTTTCCTTATTAGCCAATCAATTGGCTAACCAGCACTGGCCGATTAGATACAAAGGCCTCACTCACACACCTACCGGTCTTATTACTTCGGGTTTACACTGGATATATGGTGTGTTGGTGGAGTCGAAATTGGTGCAGCGCAAGCCATTTGCGGTGATGGTTAAGCGTAGGCGTCTTTTGGCTTCGGTCACTGTGACACACTAATCCGAATTGGATGCTACCAATCGTGTAAGTGACGCAGTGTCTCGTATTTTCTATTGCAATTTCTCATCCGTTCGTACGATTTCGTTACATGATGACTCGCCCCGTCGTCCGTGTTTTGTTCAATCCACTCGCATTAGGCTTTGGAATATATCTCACCGCCAGATTGAGGTATTCCATCGGGTGCTGGGATACTCGTGCCTCCGATTTGGTCATCCATCACACTTACATTTGTGATCCTCCACTGCGGAAGACTACAGTTCTTTCTAAACTTGGTAGGCAGCAAAACCTCTTGTTTCCTGAAATCTGAATTCCTGTAACTGTAAACGTAGCTGCATAGCATAGGGATAATGTGAATGCTACGGTTTCGCAAAAACAAGTGCGATTCAACCCTGAACACGACGTACAAACCACTTGAGGAGAAGCCAGATAATCTAACCGACGCGGTAGTTATGAAACACCGAGAGTACAAGAATAAGGTGAAATGCACTCTCGCTGATTGTAGCAAACTGATGCCTATTAAGCGAAACGTGTGCTGTTAGAAAAAAAACAGATATTTCTTGAACTGCAGATAATGGTCTTGCGTGGAAACGAATGTCGCGGTTCGGCTGTGGGTGTCACTCATGTTCCAGATCGATCTGCACCCTCGACTGTTTCATGTGATTTTTTGTTTTGTTTTCATGCTAGTCCATTTCTAAGGGTTGATTAGGTTGTAGTAATTGAACTCATCACACGTGTTTTCTGGTTATCCAATTCACTTTGCTCTGAGGGACCCAACCTTTCAATTGTGAGCACTGTCTCGAAGTTATCCAGGACAGTTGAATATGCGAAGTTGGTGACGCTCCGGTAGTATATGGACGCAAACTCGTATTGATGTGAACGAGGTGAGCAGGTTGTTTTTTTTTCGGGGTGACTTAATGTTAGCTGGATTATTTATTTTCGTCTCACCATGCACGGTCCTCCGAATGTGTCCAGCTAGTTACACTTCTGAAGAACGTGTGCTCATGTGAAAATCAATATTCGGTAGAAGTACTTGTATTCAACATATAGGTCAATCGGCTAAACGATTAGCGGTAAACGTCTTCTGTGTCAGGGCACGCAATGTACGTACGTAGCAATGTGATGAATCGAAAGCAATAGTTTTATGTCACAGCAGAGCCAAAAAGCAACCGCCAACTATTTCTTCCTGTATTCTGTCTAGCTAGTTAAATTTAGTTCAACCGATCAACACATTTCAGCGCATAGAAGGCAGACTAAAATTGGGTACGGATTTTTTGACGAGGTGCAAAATCTTTTTTATGAGTTAGGAACTGTGCAGTAGTTGTCTCGATGTTTTGATATTCATTATTGCGCGTTCCGCTTCTCTGAATTGTGATTTAATTTAAGAGAACCTTACAATTTCCTTGTGATCTAGAGTAAATTACTGCTTCGGGCCACCATCGTTGTTACGAAATCCACCGGCTATCAATTTTTCAAATCTACGAACTCAATAAGGCAGACTGTTTCGGGGAGTGTAGCGTTGTTTGTGAATAACCGGATTTGTTTGATCACTGTAAAGTTGGAGTATTTTTGGAGACGTATTTATGCATCACAGGTGGGTACCATACTGGATCAAATGTACATGTTGTTGAACTTACCATATCACTCAGTTGTTCTTTCACACAATCAATGTTAGACTGGGTCTCTTCCCACGAAACAAGTGAATTGCTTTTATAGATCGGACCTGTCATTTTCAGCACCGTATCTAAAGAAATTGCGGAATTAAATGTACACACAAGACATCGGATAGACTATTGATAGGCTTTCCGGTTTTGACAAACAATCAGGGGAATTCAACTGTTTATTTGGCAATGAAATAAAAATCTTAAGGTTGTGAGTTAGCATGAACAATCCGGTTCTATGTTGATCACATTGTGACAGAACAACTTTCCTTTCACAACTCCACCTGAACAAATGTGTGCTTGCTATCTACTTCAAAAAGGTGTACCAAACACTTCTTGAACAAGTTGGTAATGACCCCCATCTTCACGGACACGTTTAGTAGAGTCAGATATTAGGTACCTAAATAGAAACACTTACTCTGATCTGCGTCTATTGGAAAGAGTGTTGACCGATACATTCCCAAAATATGACTCACCACATACAGCATAACACAATATGTAGACACCTTTACCACATAATTGTACAGTAGTGAAAGAAACTATGTTCTTGAAAACAACTGCGATTAACAACCTGCGCAGATCGCTGCAAGTAACCTCGGCAATCGAACATCCGACTGGTACATGCCGAGCATTTTATGAATAGCAATACAAATATGTATGAATCAGAGGACTCACAAATCTTTAAGAATTTCTCTAATGTGAGCACTCACCTTTGAGTGGAGGGTCTTCAAACGAAATGAAAGAGAGATAAAGGTGTACAATACTGAAACTTCAGAATAGCAATTTTTGTGAACAACTCTTCAGTGCCTAGGGCATCATCAAATCAAACCAGTTGGTCTGCATATGAATATTCGGCGTTACTATGTACATAAACAGCCAGGCGTATATTCAAAGCGTAAATGATAGCCTGGCAAAAACATTAAACAGGAAACGTCTTCAAAAGTGAATTACGGTCAATCAACGGTTGTGTACGCGACAAGGCTGCCCGTGTGCCCCACACGTGCCAAGGCTCGAAGTGTGTTCTGATTGGTCGCGGCTTCAATGACCAACGGCTCACTCGACCATGCACCTTAAAATGACCCGAATGCTTGTAAATGCGACAATATACTATGCGCCTCTACTGAGTCACTTGTTCTCACTACCGTTGTTGGCATGTAGCGGATGGGGCTCGAATGCAGATACAACATTAACATGTGCCAGGTATGAGTGAATTGTTCTAGTTCGTTGCACATGCAAATATCGTTGTCTGTTGTCAATATGCGGGGCCAGCAGAAGTGGATTATGATGAGTTCGAAAAAATGGGATGAATCAAATAAGGATTGGTTCGCTCAGCCAACTTATTGTGAACAATAACGAGTCTAAAGATAGTGGCAAAACTGTACAACATTGTATGAGAAACACCGTTGCGTTTGTGTACTTCAGATACCTCACTAAGAGGAGCATCAGAAATCACTATGGAAGAACGCGTGCGATAATAAAACGGGAAATCTAGGGTTAAAGTGTTCATGAGTCTCTTAGATATTTATCTTATGCAATAGCCTTCTCACCTTGCAAACTGCGGCTGTCGCATACAGTTACCATGGTAGAATAGGAACTAATACAATGATTAGGCATTTGACCGAAATGAACCTAAAAGTGACTTCATGATTAATGAAAAGAGTAAACTGCGGTTAGCAGAAAAATCAAGGTATAGTTGACCTGTGCTGAGAGAGAACAAAACATTGTGATGGTTAACTATCTTAAGGGCTTGTAAATAGGATACAGGTCAGTTGATCAGCTGTTATTGTCTCTTTTATGAAAGCAAGTCCTCAGTGGCTATATTAGCAAAACATTCAGAATGGAGTGAGTTGGCGAGGAGGAGGTAATTGTTTATGTGGAGAGGAAAGGAAGCAAATATGCCCCGGCTAATTTGTGGACTAGATTTCGTTTGTCCGTTCTGTTGATAAACTGTTCCGTCAGTAGACTAATTGTCAATGGGATAAGAGAATGCCCTGTGCGGATGTCCGCAGTGAATTTCAACGAATGATCTCTTCCAAAACAGCCGAAAGCATGTATGACATTCAAAAGGTATAACCTTTCAACTCACACATTACTGGCATAAGTTGAAAGGTGTGAACTTGGCTGACTAGTGCTTCAAAAGTAAAGCGTGGTCTACAGCATGCAAACTGAAATTCGTCGTTGTGGCCAATGGTGTGGACCACAAAATACGATTTTTCCATGACTTTCAAAGGCGTGAGTGTAATGGCGGTCGGCAAGACTTCACATGCACTTTTCTTTTAGGATTAATGCTGGTAATTCTATCAATCAGTTACCGATGGCAAATACTGTCGCCAGACGAATCGGTGGGAAACTTAGTGAGGGTTCCAGCATTGTCTCTAAGAATTACCAGCGATAGTCGGTCTTGTTCTCTTGTTTTTTCCAGCGGATCGTTCACTCTTCCGCACTCAGTGGAAAGGTGGAGTTCAGTGTTGTACACAAACTAAGAACGGAAAATCTTTTGGTACTTGTTATCAGCTTCTGATTGAAGAAATTATGAAGATTACTCATAAACGTTCGAGTGAAGACGAGCTCTCAGTTTTAAGTTAAGAATGGACATTTTAAGTACGCCCTAAAAGTGAATAGAAGTTGCATCAAAGCTATTAGGGTCGTCAGCCATCGTGTCTAAAGAGATGTTGGTCCGCGGCCAGGAACACACCCAGTGGATGAATAAACATCGAAAAATGTAGGTCTTTTTCATAAAAACTAAGGACAACGTGGGCGTTTGGTAAAGCAATTGGATGATGACCGATCAATAATATGGGTTTAACTTACAAAGTTCCGCAGTTGATGTCATCTGTTGGATACTCACAAACAGTACTTGTAAATAACTCACATAATTACGCTTTCACCGCCGTTTGGGAACTTTACTGAATGGTCAATCCGTTGAAGTTGGGAGCCTTTAAATGCACCGATTCCATATTCCATATCTGAACGAGACCCAGTTTTCTACAACACTAACACCTCCAGCTTTTTATACTCGCCACCTGATTTAAGTTACATCAAATCATCTGCTTTCCTCTTAACTGAACAAATGCTGTCAGAAATGATTATTGTCACTCATTGCTCAAATATGGAATGATACTCATCAAGACTTCGTAACAAAATTCCCACTTCAGAATGATTATAGGCCTGCAAACTTTCACTGTTCGAGACAACCCGACTTGGGGACACAAACTGGATATAGTTAATAAGATCCCGCGAGAACACAATCACTGCTTATTGCTCAGATCTGCTTGTAATGATTTCATTACGAAAACAATTCACTTAGCGGTCCATTTTCTATTATCGTTTGCTGCGACCAACCGTCCATCTGGAGGGTCCATGGTCGGTGTGAACTGACACGAAAAATTTACAAGTAGACTCATGTCAGCTTCGCTTCGGAAATGACGGACTACAATTTGTAATAATAAGCCATGGTATTTGTGATACTCGGAATTAGGGAGTTCGAATAGCCCTAAGAATCGTACTTGAATTGAAACCTCCCACGCAAGTAATAAGAAAAAGACCTGGCACTGGTAGCAGTAAGCAAATGCTATTCATGAGTTGGGACGCCGAATTTATGGATGTACAACAGTATTAAAAAAACCACAGCCTGTCATTGGCTGATTAGCACATGCAACATCACAAACTGCATGTTAATTGGTGGAATACGGAACAGATGAATTGGCGAATAACGGAAGGCACAACACTGAGACCGTTCGTTCAATCCTGATGTATCTTTAACGCGATATTTGGATTGGCTGTTTGTCAGATCTTCTGTTGTGTTGAGGTTTGGATAATCGGTTAATCGAGATTTTCACCACAGAGCATCCCTCCTTAGCGCATATCTCCGGTAAGTGGACGGTCAGGGTAGAACTCACTTTTTTCAATCGAACTTTCATACTGTTACCTTTGGAGGTCATCTAAAGTGAGCACTCCATCTTGTCGTTATCATGTGCATTTTACAGCCACCAAATTACCTGTGTTAGTTTGCTTCAACACTGTGTGCCGTTATACCCCAGTGACATTGCATTACAATTTATAATGGTTGCACCTTGTATGGGCGGAGACTACTTAATAATCGGCAATGCACCAGGTTACCTCTGTTAGGCACACCAGGGTCTACCTATAATGCACACACAGCGCGCTCAGCACACAGTTGTGTCTTTGTTCTAAAGAAGCACACAGTTGAGTTATTTTGGCCATAAATATGACGAAGATGTTGAGGATCAGAAAGACGTGTAAAGAAGGAAAGAACTTGAAAAGCCGTGACCGGGAATGTTTTTCCATATGCCCAACGGCTTCTGTGAATTGCCCCACAGTTACTCTTATTGATCATTTCGAAATGTGGAATTTCTGCAAATCGACGGCAGCACCAATAATTGTTTATTTTAAACAACGTATCGAAAACTGGAGATTTTCAGTTGTTTTTCGTATTCGTAAAATAAATCTGATCAAATGGGAACGAACCACTTCATGAACGAATACGTCCCAAGAGTGGGCATCTCTACGGAGCAAATAAAATCGATCGATTCAGTCTGTTCGTTGCAGAAAGGGGTCAGTGTAATTGTGCGTTTGTTGATGAAACACTTGTGACAATGCATGCTCTCCAGGATCTCAGGAATGAACGTACACGTCAGTATTTCAATCAATGTACGGGTGTCGTGTGGTTCGTTATCGCAGGAAAACTGGACAGAGTTGGTCTGGTTAAAAACTCCTTGCACTTGATATATGCTGTTTACACACGGTGTAACACACCCGACGGTGGGTAGCTTATTTGACTAACTCTCTTATTCAGACAGAGTACTAATTGAAACCTGCCCATCTGTTGAGGTCGCCTTTTATTCGTGGACTGTAATGATTTGTTGTGATATGATTATCACTGTATCGCAGGATGCGAGACGGATTCACAAGTTGAACATGCCGAATAAAAGTATGTAGCTTCTTCAACTCACCTCTAGTTATCCATCCTTCTCTGCCAAATAGAAGCCAGTGAACCTCTTCCAGCCCACCCATATCCGTCTCTTTAAAGTATTTGAATAATTCCCGTTTCCTGTACCAAATACAGACGTCTGCTTCTAACAGATTTGAAGCGCATAAGCGAATACAGACGTCATTGATGACATCCGAGGAATTTTTCAAAATGCCACAAAGACAAATTTGTTTTCTTACCTGAAGAGAACATAGTAACCAAAGAGTGTTACTATGACGCTACGATTTCACTACAGAGTTTATTTTTACCATAATTCACAGTATACTCAAGTAAATAAACGAAACTTTGGGGCATAACACAACGTGAAACATGCCCGACATATATTTCGCACATTTCATGTATTTTGAGGATATTTACTGTTTATTTGTGTCAACTTACATATGTCTTGAGAGATTCCTCAATATTCTCATCCGTGTCTGTTCCTCTAGTGCAGGGCCCTTCTCTTGTGTAGACTGGACCAGAAATTTCTAAAATGAAACTGATCTATGCATCTCACGAAGTCCAAACACAAAATGCGGTGTTTGGAGAGAAATCAAATGATAAGTGATATTTTTGGCCACCCGTGATATAAGAACAATGTAATGATTGTAGTACAAAGATGTTTAGTTGTCTGATTCGCATGCCATTGACGAAGTCATTTTTGTTTTTTTCTTGTAAGTCATGCTTGTCCACCAAAAGTAATAGTAAATGAACAGTTGGCACAGATTTTTTCATTTTGTTTGCAATCAGGCTATGAGTAAGAGAGAGAGAGTTGAAAGTTTTCGGTTTCATCGGTACAAGGCCAATGATTATGATAGTCGGAAAAGGTGACAGATTGCGTGCATTTCAGAATTACCGACAACACAAGGGATAATGAATGTGAGAAACGAAACACGACGGAGTTGTAACATTTCTATCTCAAAAAGTAGTTTTTGAAAGCACGTGATTCTTAGTATGTTGCAGACTATATGAAATTCCCTTAGAAACTACGAAAAACGAAGTTACAGTGAACAGACTCATTTGTTGATCAATAATCCTCCAGTCATCAATTTGTGTGAAGTTGTATCAGTCAACTAAGAGAATCTGTAGAGAGCAGTCTGTTAATTGAAAACCCTGTTTTCAAGATATTGATCGTTCTTATTTTTCATTACAAAATAACATTATCGCAATACTGGATTTGCTAGACTAAGTTCAATGTCATGAGGACAAACGATCGCAATATACTACTCACATCACCAACGTTCAGTAGTAAGACCGGTGCATGAATTTCGATACTGAAGTAGCTGGAAGAAAAATACAATAAGCGTTGGAATGCAGCGTGGCATGAAATGGTCTTCGGTACATAAAGGAACTGAGCATTGACATCCATGGCGACCGGGTTAGTAATGTCACTGTTGAGAGAACGATAACTTCTGATACTTCCCGGTCGTTTATGCCGCGGAAGGGGGTTGACTTGAGGGACCCCACCCCGAGCCTCTGACTCAAAAGTCTGACCTGCGAGACAACAGGATATAGGGTTTTCTTGGGGGACCCTACCCGGAGCCAATGACTCAAGAGTCTGACTCACTTGGCAGTGAGGGGCTTGCCTAGCCCGAGGGCGCAGTGAATAAGACAATAATGTCTGATTCTGAACACTGCTGCGCGCAGCGGATGTACTCGAAGCTACATCAGGCTTTTGAGAGATATCTGATGTTTTTCGACCGTATTGGATAATACGCCGGCGGTCACGGTCAACCGTTGGGCGATCGGAGTGCTCTTTGTTTAAGGGTACCTTTTCTAACCCCCTTCTTCCTGATACGGAAGACAGCAGTGCCGCAACTATAAAAATAGTTCTGCTGTATGCCCATAGGATCGTGCCTCACTACCTAAGCACTCCTACGCGGTCAGCAGTGCGACATACAATCCTATGAGTGTAACTGCTTTTCGTCTGACTGCTCCCCTTTGGCCTGTCTGACAAGGTTGCACCTGGAAGGACCGGAGTCCTAGTCAGGATAGCCCGCCGGATCAAAACATTACACAAGCCCGACCACCACGTCAAGGTAGCAGTATAGGTCGAGAAGGTAGCAGTATAGGTCGAGCGTTTACCGTACCGGGCATTATATACTGAGGGCACTAGCGATTGGGTTAGACCGCGTGGTGGTCAAGCAACAACGTGGTCACGAAATATGAAGACTTTGACTGCTCCATTGAGCAAAGTGGCAGGCATCGCCTGCCTGGCTGGGGTCATCGTGATTACTCAAACCGCTGGTTAGATACGCTATCCGAGATGGCGGTGTGTCGTAGTCAATGGCGTATCTGTATCCATACCACTTCTAGTTCTTCCGCTTAGTCTTTAATATCTGTTGACCTTCGTAGTAATGTTTCTTTCTAGGATATTCCACGTCACAGTTGAGGTGAGCGGCGGCCCGAGCCACAGTACCTTCTGGTCAGGCTCATGGCTGTTTTGGTGATGATGATGATGATGATGATAGCGACCGGGACTTCCTGAGACCAGTGTCGTGTGTAAATGAATGTTTTTGTTCGAAGTTCCGTTGAGACGCATAATCCATGTACTGGTTTCCCGAATGAACAACCTCTATGCCATCCGCGTTCTTGGTTCACAACATTTGGTGCCATGACCACGATTGGAAGATGAAGATCCCGTGACCACAGCCATTTGAGGATGGGGATGTTCGGAGTTTTCTGGGGGACTTCGAAGACGTGGCGGAGGCAGTCAGAGTGAAGGCGGACCGGGTGAAGCTGGCGGCCCTGCGGATGCTGATCAAGGGCAGGGCGAAGGCGGTACTGAATGCGGCGCGAAAGGGCCCTGCAAAGCTGGAGCGCGCCGCCGCGAAAGAGGCGCTGACCACCGGGTTCGACAACCTCGCCGACTGCCGGGAGGCAATGAGGCGGTTCAAGGGCGCCAGGCTTGGCTCAGGAGGCAACTTTCTTGTTTACGCCGTGTCACTACAAACAGTGTCGTCAAGACTGCTGTCACACTTTGACTAGCACTTTAAACAATGCATGCTGACAGGTCAGTTCTTGGAGGGAATGCCACCAACAGTCCACGACCAGCTTGCTCTCATCTCAATCTGATGACGCTAGAACGGTTGATCGATACTGCTTGATACTTACAAGCGAAAATCTCCCCGACAGTCAACGAGTTGGAGGCAAGCAAGCCAAGTGAACTAAACGACATTCGAAGCGCAGTGGAAAGGCTTACTCCATAAGTAGCGACTTTGGAGATAAAGAAGGAGAAGAACCTTGGCGACGTCTGTTACAGATACTTGAGACATAGAGACTGGTGAAGATTTTACCCACTCGGCAAGACCAAGTCGTACCTAAGTGAACTTCTCGTCGATTGTTTTTTGTCTGGGAAAAAAGACTTGGGAATATAGGCAGTTGATAAGACAGCAGTTCAGGCTAGGTTAGAAGTTCGTCTTGGCTCGGAATATTGTTTGATTGACACTGGGACAGCGACTTCATTGATGGTACAGAGGCCAGGAAAGATTGGTCAGCCGTGTACGATAGTCGTTCGAACAGTCGGTGGGTTTGCCCTCAAAGTTAGTGGCCTGGCAGAATATGGTGTCCGAATCGATGTCCACGTATTCAAACAACCTTTCGTCATTTCCCCTGACCAACGTCAGACTATAGTAGGGGCGGATTTTCTCGACCGAGCTGATACCATGCTCGATTTGAAGCATGATAAACTCGTGACGAACTATGGGGTGGTTCCATTCGTGAGAAACCTCAAACCCCAGTTTGGACAACCTGAAGCAAACGCATCCACAGCAATACCATTTTATAACAGTTGGTTGCCGAATAAAGTGATATGCACATTTTGGGGATTGTTCCCTACAGATCAGAGCCCGTATGGCTATTGTGGCCGTGTTGAACACGAAATCTCCATCGAGCCAAATCGATTTCGACCATTTGGCTCCAGAATAACTCCAATACACCTGCAACCGGAAGTTGAACGAAAAGTAAAGGACATGCTGAAAAAAGAAATCATCGAATAGGCCGATAGGCCGTTCAGTTCTCCCGTGCTGTAGGTGAGGAAGTTCACTGGTGCATTTCGATTGTGTCGAATTCGGGCGGTAAAATAGACTATCATCTGTTATGACTTCCAAACGTGCGAAAGAGGACAAAGAAGGCCGGTCCTGATTACAACGGCTAGTGTTTTCCATGTTCTCAACATTTTTTTCCGTTGCACACAGTCTTCACTGTTCAGGACCAGATCGATCTGCAGCAGGTTGCGTAATTTTATGGAATGTACTAACTCGAGTGTTTGTTGTCGTAGTGCGTAGAAAAATGAATAATTGGATATTCGGTAGGTATTTGGCATGGTTCCATCAACTGCATTTATCATACCTACTATCACGACCCGGTGGGAATTTTGAATATGAAGGCCAGACGTTGACGTAAAACTAATGCATGAAACGATCGTGCTCTACTTCTGTCGAACCACTAAATCCCTGGTGTTGTCAAATTTGATAGAATCAGTAGGTCATGTGCGTCCGTTAGCAAAATGTTTTGTGCCACCCATTCACCATTTCGACTGTAACACTGTCCGTTTTGTTGTCTGTCGTACGACATTAAGTATCGTACTAGACATTATGTTAATTTATCAATGAAGCCGCAGGTATGTGGTAATGTAAACTGTTAAAACGACTCACCGACTGACACTGAGATAGACGTGAAATATCGAATGGAGTGTTAGAGTGGTCCAAAGCGATAAAGGTTGGACCTGTATTTGGGTGCATCTCTAAAAAACTCAACAACAAGCTATCACCGTCACACTGCTAGCATCAATGAGAGGCTAAGCAGGAAAAATGTCATTTTAAAAGAGATCCAATCAGGGAAAGCCTGCATTTCTGCTGCACCCGAATCAACGACAGAAACATCATGTCCAGGTGCGACAAGCTGACAAGTGCGACAAGCTGAGACACGAAGTCACACCGGGAGATCAGAAGTTTCACATTTGGACTCAGTTACCCGCCCATTCCACTCCACCGTAAAGAATCTGTGGAATGATCTCGCAAGCTGATTACCCAAGCAGGATTATCCAACCAATTCACGCTGAAAACCATCAAGACCACCGATGAGCATTGAAATTGCATCACTGTTCCTGCCGTTGGTTCGAATCCAGCCCGTCCATGTGTTTCGTAATCGGGTTGCTTTCAAAATTATCATATCTACTAAACTATTTATGGGTAAGAATGTGAATAACATTAAACAACTCGGAAATGAGTGACCGTGTGAAACATCTCTCGAGACAATACTCCTTTCAGAAATGTTAGAGAAACCCGAAATAATCACGGAATTACAAATACCCAAAGAGGGTAACGCAAGAAAAACTCACCAACTTTTGTATTTCAAACGAAAGTAGTTGAATAACATGGAAAAACAGATTTAAAATTCACTCAACAGAACATTGTCAACCAGCCAACGGAAATGTTCTTGTCAGATGAGTGTAACGCGTATTTGGAAGTGATTCCGCAACGAAATCATGTGAATAAGTGGAAAGTCAGTTTTTGAGCATTCAAATGCTTACGTAGAGCGTATGTGAACTAGGAAAATGTTATTTTTTTGTAGATTACTGACTAAAGTGGTGGATTTGCTCGAATGATTGGATAGCAGTACGAGATTGAGTTGTGCCATTTTCAACGCCGGTCTAGATCTGAGAAAATCATCGTGGCTGAGATGTGTTAGTTTAAATATGCTCGAAGAAACGTATGGATTGCAATGAACGGTGGTCAGGAAACTTGTGAGCAATAAAGTTACATCTCATGACCACTCGCGTAGACTGACCAAGACTGGAAGTTTATGGCCTAACTTTTCTGCCTCCTACACGGTCAAACTCGAACGACTATGTGTGTAACGATCGTCAGCCACAAACAACGGAACACTGGGTTATAGCAGCCATGCAAATTGGAACCTCGCTGATGACACATGCTGCTTAATTTGCAGTCCGACTGGACTAGCGTTATTTCTGTGATGACAGGTTTGTTTCTCCATTACTTCAAGATGATGCAACAATGTAACAGCACGATCAAGTATTCACAGTTTGCACTGGAACGAACCGGAAGAAAACGTACCATCTACGATGAAATACGCATCCGGTTTTTTGTTGTTGATAACGAAGAGTAACAGTGATTAGGTTACATTGTGAGTAATGACCAAGCATGCGACGTGTAGTGCAACAGTTTGTCAGCGCAAAATGTAATGTGGCGTTATTTCGGTTGACCCCAGAAAGTCTCAGTGCAGATCACATTTTCCTGTTTTCTTACTGATTAATTCACTAAAACGAGGTACGTCTGGTGACATAACAGCCGCTCATCTCAGATGCCTGTGTAGGCTCATTAAGATACATCATGTATAATTGGGAAAAGCTTGAGTAATACGCCATTCTAATCAAAAGACAGTAAAAATTCGCATACTTTGAGTTGAAAACCCATCTGATTTGACGGTTAATTAGCATTTCCGCTTATCATTTCACTACACCTACTTTGTGGTGTAATGCTTCAGCCCATCGAAAGTAATATTACTACAAGGTCGTTTCAGCTAACAAATCTATACACATAGGTAACTATTTGGGAACTGATGTACATGCATATTCTAAAGACGCACATAGTAGTGGAGATCGTGGAGGCATGTTTTTGGGGCCTTAAACAGTGGTCAAAAACTGTGTCAAATTTGGTATCGGGTTGATTTATAGAAATGAGATATCAACTACGTGGCCAATAATGCATGTGTACCCGTAGAACATAATCACACTCTCAGCGTCACAGCAACAAAATTATTATAGGCAGTCGTTACACTTTACAATCAAGAATTCATTACTTGCCTCGAAAACTCATTATTCACACACAACAACTTACCACCTGATACCAAAAGTGTAATGATTTTCAGATAATAAAACAGGCAATATCGAATAGGTTATTGCAGACGTGTTCACACTTGTGTGTAAACATAACAATCAACATTCCCTATTCGGACATTCCTAGACAGTTCACATGAAACAAGACCCATTTCAATGTGAATAAAATACAGATGATAAGAAAACCATTGAACACAACCAATTCACGCCATGGTTATCAATTCATCTGTTAATCAGCAATCACATTGTGAATGCGTGCGAAAAGAAATCGATCATTGGACTGCAGATCGCCCATCCCTGGCATTTTCTGTCTTCCACCTCAGCAAACGTCACGCAAATTGAACACATCTAAACTCACTAAAGTGATAATATCAAGCGGACGGTGACACCAAATTCAGCTGTTAGGCACTCACCCACTTGAGGTATTGCGTTGAATAGTGTGTGAAAATGGAGCGTAATCAACCGTTAAAAAGCAATGTCTGCTCGAATGGTGTTCAGAAACATCTCACTGAGTAGTACTGTTCTTTAAAACACATTACGGGTTGGGTTTCTATGATAGATGAATTCTTCATTTGTCCCCGTATGAATTGTCTAGTCACCAATGATCTGCTACAGTGGATTCGAATTCCAGTCATCTGTGTGATTAAGTTAATTGAAATGGCTGTTTCTTATAGTCGGATTATTGAACTGAACACTAGCTAGTTTGCAACAAATTTTTCTTCGTGTTCCAGGTTGTATGGCTAGAAATGAGAACATACGTGTTGACAAATATAGTTGTAGGCGCTAGACGAAATGTTATGTAAAGCGCGCAAACCAAATTTGATCAGACTTGTCACTGAACAGAAAGCCAACATAGTTGTGTGATTTATGACGGCAAGAGTACTATAATGCCAAGTTTGGCTAAAAACTGCAGCAGGTACACCATGTTCATTTTAAATTAGTAGGTGTGAAAGACTCCAACAAATGTCCCTTGTGTGGACTGACAATTGCTCACGTTGATTTACTTGAAATTTCGGGAAGCGGAAAATGGAATATCACGTGGACTTCATAAGTCTAAAGACGCAAGTGAATCAGCAAAAAACACGAGGAAATTGCATTGCGATCGTGTGTCTTCATACTGTTAATATTGTGGTAGTATACGTATTCAGAACGGCAGTTTCAAGAAACGAACTGGAAAACTGAGTCAACCTTCATATGTTGTATTCACGCAGAAAGCGGATTTTTTTACAGCTGGTCAATCAGTGGAAAATATCACAACACAGACGCCATTTTTATAGTCTTATCCTGACTCAGGAGGGTAATCTGGCTAATAATACGAATTAATTAAGTAGAACTCATTGAGTGAACTAGTTTGACGGATTATCTAGTATTCTACTTCTAACGGAATCTGTGGAAAATTGAATGCATCCCCAAATTTCACTTAATTGATTTTCGGTGTACACTCATTAGAAGTAATCATATCAACCGAGAAAAAAATCTAGGCCGTTATACGGATCCATTAACTATTTGTTCACAGTAGATCCACGTAGATTTTAGTAAAGAAACCCAGTGAGTAACTCACTTCGACTATAGAGCTTTTCGAAAGCGAGTTTTCGGAACTGCAGAATCGTAAGAAACCACAAGATTTTTGAGTTCTTATAGGACTAGCATATGTGAATTGAAAAACTCCAAGATATCACGAGTATTATCTGAGCGTATATTACATAACTGGTGTGCTGCTGGCCAAAACGAAGGACTGTCACAAATGGAGGCGGATTTAGCCAACCTGCTGGCATATGCCTATCCATCAATATCCTGACGATCTGATTACCAACCTGTGAACGATACCGATGCCAGCCCCAAGGTCATTCAGCAGATTGTGTGAACAACCAACCAACATACTTGGAATGGTCTATGACACAGGTAATCTCAGCTGCTTGTACGAATGGGTGAATGAAGAAAGAACACCAACCAATAGCCACAAACAAATAATTAAAACATGGAAATGGTCATACAGGACGGTCAATAAGTTTGGGTGATTAGCATAAATATGCCTTTATTTGGAAACTTACGGTAGCAGTCGAATAACTGCCCTGATTCTCCTCGAAATAACCAGCTACAGCTTACTACTATAGGTTTTTGCATCCAGCGGTTGCTTAATTACCCACCTTAAGTATCATTGTGGTAGTATGTTTAAATAGCATGGGATAAATGGGAAATCAACTTGTCTACCAGTCAAGGAGAACAAAAACAATGATCCAGAGAGTTACCATCAAGTGGAGGCAACTTGTTAAATTTTCTGGTTCGTTTCACGATCGTCGTGGGATCACACGCTGAATATGGTTGCCTGATACTATCAACTACAGTCATAACTGACTGTAATTTATTAAGTGTCGATTGATGTGGATCCAGCCATTGAGAAAGGACAGTTAACATGCGAGTAGAATGGAAATGTTAAGGCCGGTATGTTTGGTTCCGCCGACTAGTTCTTGAAATCATCGCACATTTTCGCATTGGATTTAGTGAATGAACAAATCAGAAGATTTTCAGTCACACTTTATCCATCGCCTAATTCAAAGACTACAATATCTCGCACTCATTGAAATAAAGTCACTTAAACTACTCTCTCTCTTATGCATACTGCTACAGTTAATCACTTCGAGATTGAAAATACTGTTCGGTACACAATCTGTTTTTAGATATCACCATAACTGTCTGACAAGAACTCACCAGCTCCTCTTCGGTGATTGTCTTGATGTTCCATGATCCATGATCCGAGGATTCTTTAACGATAGAAATATTAACAGGGTGGTGCACGTGTAGATGAGAAGTTGTACATTTACTTATTCGATTAACCTTTAATGTCACGTGTAAACATGCATCTTCAGATATTATGAAACTCAATGAAAAAGGGGTTGATGATGGTTGGTTGAGGTCGGTCAAAACGAGAGAACATACTGCAGCAGCCTGTACAAAGATATCGTTCGAATGGTTTAACCAGTTTCGTTAATTGTAATGATTGCTGCTGAAGGACGACGGATGTCTGAATGACAGACAGCACATCAGACGAACCATGGGCGAACAATCGCTAACAGAATAATAGTGATTTAATCGTGTAACACACTCAGTACAACCTCGCTTATTGTCTATGCTACAGACATTGAAGAGACTTACGGAATTGGGCCTATACAGACACAAATAATTGCTCACCTGGTTGTAAAGTCATGTGAACGTAGTTCAAAGATTTGAAAGCAAATGTTCTATTCTCACCAGTTATATGGCGTAGCAAACTAAGGCTGTCTGCTCTCCTGCAGTGTCTGCAACAATCTGTGTTTGTAAGCATTTCGACTGGATGAAGGCGATATTATGCGATGAAGTTTTACAGGTTCATCGACGTGTTAAAAGTGTGTTTCACATGATATACAAACAACTTTTCTGTTTAAATTGATTACAGCTGAGTTTGAATGCTTGTCTGTAACTTGCGCTTCTAGAGGCGGCAACATAGAATTCGGATCATGTTCAGTTACCGAAACTTCAGTCCGTACCATATTCACTTATGTTCAATCACAGTCTGATGGTGCTCTACGGAGCATCACACAGTCAGCAGAACTGATAATGGGAGAGCTAAGAAACCTGCCTATGAAAACAATGTATCGACAGACGTCAGTGACTGAAATTCGACGCAATCAAAACAACAAATATTTGTGGCTTTGTCTAGATAATACTTGCACCTTCGGATATAAAATTCTGAAATTATGTATTGTAAATAACGATCATCCTGAAACAAGATAATTAATGACAAACACCAATTGCTTGACTGGCCCTGTGGTTGTCTTGGTTAAGCATGGCTGTGAAAGTCGATTTCATACCTTCTTTATCGACAACATTTTGCACAGGGAAAACACAAAAACTGTGTTGCGCTTCGATGTAATAACATATTGTAGATTGTTCATTGCATCGGTTAAGATGGTTCTGAAATGTATCAATCCTTGCGCGCACATCCTGGCTATGTGTGCGTTAAAAAGGCCGACAATTCACCTGTCGAGGTGCATTATGCATTTTCTTGACCAGAACCTCGTTGTTTGAACCACGTAACCTCTGTGGGTGCTGACTTGACATTGACAAGTCCTCCGGTTCTAAACTGGCTAACCCGTACACATTTTGGTAGGTAACATTTGTGACCTATTTTGTACAATGTCATCATTTATAACTGACCGAAATTGTCAATTTTGCATTATGACAGGTATATTCGACTTTGCAAAAATATACAATTTATACGGTTTGCCTATATGACAATGTAACAGTCGAAAGATTTCGTCTCCGAAATAACTGGAAATAAAATTTGAATTTCCTCACAATTTCCCAAGCCGGTTTGTTACAGTTCACCGGTTTTTGTGAGCATTTTTGTGCATATGATAGCCACTAAGGAACTTATGGATATGTGTGCTGTAATTTAAATAAGACCGCTTACCGATAAATGGATGATTCTTGATCAACCTGAAACGAGCATAAATAAACAATTTTGTCAGCAGACACTTGGGAGGCATCCATAATGCAGGCTGAGTTAACAAAGTTCCTGTTTTTCATCACGTTACTTGGAATGTCCTCCCCCTGGGGATCACAGATCTTGCAAGAACTCAGAGTCAAACCGCTTACTTGCTCATGACTTGCCAAAAGGTGTTTCTCACATTTTCATATCAAATCTGCAAACTGATGATAGACTACCCGACAAATGTCCAGAAAGGTTGCCAGAAAAGTCCGACAGAATAATAAACAGCCCAGTTGTCATTAGCGAAATACACATAACTATGAAAATTAAGGTTCAGCGCATTGACTCAGTATATGATTGTCGACCCTAGGAAAAAGTGTACATGGGAATCAGACCAAGCTAGCGAGACAGAGTGGGTTGTGTTTTACACTGTGAAACACAGTAGAAAGACCGCGCAACGCAAGTGCACATATGCGAACCATCCTAAATCACATAGTGTGGAATGCGTTTGTGTATGATGTCAGAGATTTGTGGCACGCAAGCACTATAGCAGTTCAATTTCCTCTTTAACACTGACAAATGTGAGTTTCTCACAGGTTCATATTGTACTGGTTGTATACTTTCGGTCATCATGCAGTTATACGTACATATTGATATGTGTTGATGGACTCTTGATAAGCAAAAATACTGTCACGAATTTTATTAGAAGGTTGGGTGGTCACACATGGATGACACAAACAGTAACACGGACTGCGACTCTCCCTTCCAACACTCAACGTTTCAAGCAGCAACGAAATTTCTCGGGTGTCGATGTGTTTAATCTACAGCACACCATCCGATATTAGATGAGAAAGTTATTAGGATGTTGGGAACTTTTTGTTATGCAGCCGGGAGTGAAATTTCTTCATTCTTATTTCGGGAGATTTGGAACACGCTAAAGTGGACACTGGATGTATTATGGCAGAGTTGGTATATGACTGCGCGCAGTGCTCATCTGTCGAATTTGTCTGGCTTCCCTTTTGACTCCCCCTGTTTCCTTACAACTTTTTTTACATTGAAAAACATAAGTCGCTTACAAGCTGCATTTCCTAGCAATCAGTTTTTCATTGTTTGTAATAACATTTATTTGTTTGTTGTGACAGTGCACGTAAAACACTCTAATCTCTCCGTTCAAGCCTCTTCAGCGTGCTCCACTGCATTGCCAAGCAGTTCACCATCAACCTTTTTGATCGCAGTGATACAAGCTCTGTTGATCCTCTCAAGATCGTCCACGTGAGAGACAGCACAGTCAGAATTCATCTCATCCCATTTATGATAGATTCTGAATATTCATTGTCGCAGGTGATACCTCCACACCTTTCTCGATGTTCCATCCCTATCAGCTGATCATGCTTTTGTCATTTGTTCCAGAAAACGTTGAAAAACATACGAAAATTAAACATTTGAATCACTGAGTTCCCTTTAATCACTTCCTCAGAGCGATTTGTTAACAATTCGCTCACCCTTGTCAGATGAGAGTAAACGAAATGTTAACACATTGCAATATCTGTCTCTTTTTCTGTTCTGATGGAAATCAAAAAGACAAATACGACGAAAGCGAATTCTGTACAACAATGAATTTTAGTTTCTTCGCCAATTGTGGTTTTATTTCGGATGTGCATGCTTAAATAGATGCATATGTGTATATATAACGTTTATATCTACGTCTCACATGAAAAGTTTACAACAACATAAGACTGAATATGCTTATCCACAAGTAATCAACACTATCAGTAGGTTCACATGGTCCGGTCAATCTTAAAACATAAGGAGCTTCACACAGGTGTAACAAAAACCGACACTCGTGAATACTCTGTTCATACGGGCGAGGCGAATCTTCAAGATGGATAGTCTTGCGGAAAAATTAGACTTGATTAATCCTGTCCTACATTCAGATGACTACCCTAGAGGATTCGCAGATGGGTACAGTAGAATAAATTAATCACCTGAACAGATGGTCACTGTCGAGCAAAAAATGGGTCTACATAGAGCTGCTTTTTGTGTGTGATTAATTTGCACATCAGTCAGTATAGTGATTGAGAAATCCATTTAAACGAACATTTAACGTGGCTGAACTCCGTGTAACCGATGGGACACAGAAGATACCACTGTCTTCAACCAGAGGAGACCAGCTTGTCGGTGTCATCTCACATTGTGTTTACCAATTTACAGGTGATTGCGGCGAAATTTACACAGGCAGAACCGAAAGTTGCTTGATCTCCTAAATACGTGCAGAATTCCGTGTTAGTGGAGAGTGACTGTTTCCGAAACACGTAAACTGTCTGTTTTATTAGTCATTTGAGAAGTGCTGAGCACTGGTCACGCCATCGATTCGGCTTGTGCATTCAAACTGCTGTTGCGTCATTGCAATCCAAGATTCCTGTGGTTTGGTGAAGCCGTTGCAGTCAGTTGCCTCAAGTCAGCTCTCTGTCTTCAGAGGCAGCTGTTCATGAACAAGAACTTTATCTGTATTTGGTGATACTGGTGTACTTGGTGTACTCGCTGATTGATTATTCACTCCCTTAATTGTTTGCTGTAAAGAAAACTGATTCATGTTGTTGTGAATTTGGTACTGACGTGGTTGTACGAAATGCTTGCAAAAACCAGCTTCTTTGTTCAAACTGTTCTAACTTTTAAGGGGAACTAATCACTTCAGAATCCTTCATATTCACATATGTATCTGGTCGGCGAAGAATTATGATACAATATTTTCAGAAATGTCAGAATTAAGCGCCTCTCTGTTCGGCTTGAAGTTGGTTAGGTCTACCAGGAGACGTAAAACTTGATTTGAATTCATGTCAATCTAATCGACTGTCTTGGGAGTTCGGGGTGTTGAACCATGTGAACTGAATATAGTAAAGCACCCTTATATGGATTCACTCAGAGGAACTCAAATTTTCGAACAATTTAAGTGACAGGTAGTTGACGTGAGCAAAGTCTTACGAAATCCAAATAGAAAGGAACCTTCGTATCACGAACAATGGATTGAATATCGTCGTCTAATTTCTTGAAAGGCAGCTAATTGTAACGATCACCACTATGGGGTTAACGCAGTGACCTCAAGCAGAAGAACGTCAATTTTTCTCAATAAAAAGAAATGTCTTCTAATTATCCATGCATCGTGCGTGCGCGAGTAGTATATGTGAAAAAGCACTTTCGGCTAAAAAGCTGTGGACTGAGTTCACACTCAACCTAGTCCGCTGGAGGATGGGTTTGCAGGTGTGCGGTTTCAACATCTTTCAAGTAGCACATAATAACATGTGTGTCGGTGAATTTCGTTCTCCTTCACAGAAAGAAGATAAACTCGTCAAAATTCAAGTTTGTTTGTTCAGTCTTTAACTTGACTTGTTTCTGTCAGACTTGGTCACTGGCGGTATCTAGTCCTTAAGTGGGGATAGTTGTGGGGGTATGACAACTGCTCCTAAACTTCATGAAGTTATCAATATGTGGATAATCAGACGATCATAAGACATACGAACAAACTCGAATTCGATCCATGGGCATTGCATGTGGGATTTGATTCAGACTACGTCCAAATTGTTGTATCTAAAGAAAATAATCCGTAATCCTAATCCTCCATGTCAAACAACGTCAGATTAACGTTGCAAAGCAAAGGGTGTTATTTTTCAGTTCACCTTGTTTGCGAGTGACACGTACTATTTGGAATTAAATTATTTCGACCATCTTTCCGTCTGTTTTATCTGTGTCCTGTCTCCACCAATCTAGTTTATATAATCCACTAAACACATCGATACAAGCGCGCTAGTCGCTGGGGCGGATTTCAACAGTGACGTGATCGGGAACAGTTAAAACAGACGCCACTGATCAGAGGATGTATGCGCTTCAAGGCTGCCTGTGTGTCCACACGTGCTGACTCAAGCTGCGTCGCGCCTTCAGTGTCCAAAGGCTCACCCGTCCAAATGCTTAAGGGTGACGTTACCGTTTGTAAATGCGACAATATGGTATGTACCTCTCCCGAGTCACGTGTTTTCTCTACGGTTGTTAATGCCTGTAGGGACTACTGATGATTGCATCCGAACAGGAACACAACAGAGGGTGTTCGTGAAATTAAAATATATCGACTGAACAATTATTCATGATGCAAAATTTAAAGCAGACTACGCAGGTGAAAACCACTGGAGAGAAAATACTTATATTGAGTCGCAACAAACCTCAGTACTAATTGTATTGACTGAGTGGCGCCATACAAGAGAGCTGGTGAGGAAGAAACGGATTATACTTGACCAACCAATTACCATTACTAATTGCCGTTTAATCGTGAACACCGTTTCAGTATGCAGATCCCGTAACGCAATAATCTGCTACATGTTCAAAGAGATACCACGACCAGTCTTTGTTGGCAGCAGCTCGCGATACGGTAAAATGGTGAAAGACATGTAAATGTCCATTTATAGATTCACTGAGGGGTCCTATAAATAGGTTCACAAAAGGTTCTGGAAGTGTGTTACAAAACTGACTGATTGTAATGAAATTAGACTGGAGCGTTTTCGTGATTGATGTAGTTTCAGTCAATCGAAGATCACGCACGAACGGCTGCCGATGCACTTGTGGTCGACCGGCGCCAACCAATCAAAAACGCCGATCAGATACTGCGCAGAATTTGTTTGTAAGAAGTACAGATTAAAACAAGTTGTTTGAATGCATGTCGAATTTAAACAACGCAGTTGCTCGTGTCAAGGTCGTGGAACGTAGCAACGAACTGGCCAGCCAAAATCAAAGAACGCTCATAACCCAATAACAATCGTTAATACTGTTGCTCCTCTATAAAAACAGTGTTGTTTTTCCAATAAGTTGAGATTGCTTATTGCCTCTCAGACTACTGTTGCTCTGCTTTTCTCGACTCGGTGGCTCAGCAATCGATACTGATGCACCATGTATCGAGTGAATGCGATGTAACAAAGAAAAGCTATGTCCACTTGATGAACTGAAGATCAGTTTATTAGTACAGATATGTTTTCGGTTACAAGTAGTAAAATCTTGTGGAGCGAGTAACACTGGATTTTGTATATGTGGTTGTTTTACAGAAAGATAAAGCTCAACTAACTTCGCTATGTACAAATCAAGCTTAAGTCTACCAGCTCGACACGATGAGGTCATTGGGACAGTGTATGCATGTAATTGGAAACACGCGAAATAAGATGTCTTATGTGAATAGTTACACACTGCTGGTAATTGTTCAACGCTACGTACACAATGTGTACGTGTTTGGCGTCTTTTCCATTTACTGGTGAGTTTCTGCCGCCACCTGATGTACAGCCGAGTTGAAGCGTTCACGAAGCAAAACACCTTATTTCTTTGGTAATGCGTGCATGTTCTCTCATGGTTCCGTTGTTGCTAGTTCAGAGATAGTACAACAATTGTTGGCATGAATGAGTTAGAATCATCAACTAAACCAGAACACCACATTCTATTGCCAACCCAGATAACAACAATGATCCTGAGTGACCTAACTTTCTATGAAGGAGCTGTATATATTACATTGGTTGTGCCGTCTTTCCTTTGGGATAAACTGTCATTTCAACGATTAATCTGAGAAGAATCACCTGCTTTGTGTTGTTTATACGTTACCTACCGTTCTGTTCATACAGGAAGTGAGTGAATTTTTTGATTTCAGTTATACTTTGAACCCACGAGAACAAAATTACTACTCGTCGATTTAGCCCACTTATCACTAGTTCCGGTGATATTTATTCTATGGAATTTGAGGTGATCGATATTGGTCTCATTATGGGGCTGATAGAGCAGGTGGAAAACATGGGGGAGAGGCGCACACAGCCCTTGGTAGCTTCATGCGATCTATTCGGTTAAGTAGACAGTAGCCTTAACTATAACCCGTACAAACTGTCTCACATAACCTATGAATTCGTCAATTAGTAGGGGCAGCTGACCGCGTTTTAATGAGCCACAATTGAATGTTCTGACATGAAAAACCGCAACTTTTAGAAATGTTCTGCAAATTCACTTACACTACTAGCAAGTTATCAGTAGCATAACGTACATAACCTACCTTTTTAAACTCATTCCACCATTTAGATTTCATGGAACCGATAGATTTACACCTCTTATTTCTACTCAAATTGGATAATGTAAGCATTACTATTTATGTCTGCTTCACCCTGAGGTGTATCATAGGCCTGTCAAAATTGCCCAGACGGCCAGTTCACATGAGCAGGAATTTATAGTCATCAGCTTACGTGATACTGAAACATCTAGAAAACGTTTTATAAATCATAAGCTTCATACCAAGTCTGGATTTGTGACTTGGATGTTTGAATAGAACTCTTAAGCTTAAACCAAGTGTACGGGATCTTATACTGAAGCTCACGCAAAATCGATGAGAAACACAAAACCACTCGAATCACCCTTGGCAAACTTGGAAACCATGGTGCAACAATTTTACATCTACCCAGCTGACTGAACTTAGGTCTGATTACTCATTGTTTTGTTCGGAATATAAGAAGCTGAGGAACCGCGTGCATGCTGGATAAGGATTAAACATTTATTGTTAGTCAAGTGAGTTCCGTATTTGTTTAAACTATTGCAGAAATCATAAAAACTCAGAATGTGCCATTGTGCGCCGAATATTTTATTTAGTCAAAAACTAATCGGCAAAATATGACCTGCATAGTAAATGCACCTGTACATGAGAGTAATCACGAGATTAGATAGTAAGAATAGTGAGCGAGCAAGTGCATCTACCAAGTCGGACTCCGACTCAGCACAATAACTTGACAAAAAGTTAATCCTCGGGCAGTGTGCACCAATGAAAAATATACACATCCTTCCAATAAACAGATCAACATGATCTAAATGTGTTCTGTAAGGTGAACCTATTTTTAATATCACTCAAGTGATCGACCTGATTTACCGTCGTGTATGGCAAGTTGTCCTAAATGCGTACTTCTTAAGGTTTCGTCATGTTAATTGTAGCAATTAAAAAACTTGCCGACGAAATGTGCCACAGTTCTTCTTCAGTTGAGTACGCAATTACAAACCTCTGACGGAAGATCTTCCGTACCAGCTGAGACGTCTAACTGAGCTCGAAAATCCTCTGAGATCACTGGTTTGAACTCATCGAGATTGTATTCAAATTTTCAAGTACCCCATAAAATAATGCAGTCCATTTGGGAAATATCGGAAGCGCGTATGGGGTCATTTTAATGAAATATTTCATCAAACCAATTGACAACATGGAAGACGCTAAGTGATGAAAGCTTATCTTGCTAAAAGAAATCCTCTGCAAAGATAAACAAGTAAGATTCCTATTGTTATGCGGCTGCATGAACCAGAATTTTCAGAAATTTTAAGGGAAAATCGGAACTAATCATGGTTTCACAGTCTACACTGTCTGTCACTATCATTCGTGCAAGTTGTACATACGAACTGTTTCGTAATTCGTGAAAACGGGATTTTATAGTGAATAATTTCAGCCATCCTCTTACTTCCACTTTTTAACCCAAGTACTGACTAAATGTAATTAAATGAAAACAGAGCACACCACATCCTTTTAATTCATCTGACTACTTCACACTGTTGAACTGTGGACTTGACTTAGGCTGATAGAGGAAAATGCCGGAATTGGGATGAACGTGCGAGAAACGACCTTCCGCTGTGGAACGCACGGAAACTCCTCAGATTGTTATGTTTGTTTGGAAGTGTTTCTGGAATTAAACCGAAATATAGTTGATTACGATTTGAATGTCCGTTGTCTTTTTGGTTCCAAACGAATACGCCGATCGCCAAATCTAAACACACGCTAGCATTTGATCTGATATGACGTGTGTGTACCAACCCGCAAACTATACACGGTGGATTTGTTTTATTCAGCTTACAAAGATGCATGCACAACAGCCGCTGACCGATGGGTGATTACGTCCAGGTTGTGCTATGTACCTCGTGTGTTCATAGACAGCAAAAACGATAGAAAATTTCGTTGGTTCTGGCCGACTATACCAGACACCTTAATTCAGTGGCCAGTCTGGCTAACATTCCCCATGGACGGTCCCTATGGATAGTACAGGTCATATCGTAGCAAACGTCGTTCAAAAAACACGATCTTTATTGTCCATTTTGCAAGTTCCATGCCACGTGCGCGCTCACATTTATGAACCGGAATTTCAGTCAACGACACAGCGACGGTTCCACAAGCACATTATGTGCACTCCCGTCTGGTTTGTGCGTGTGTGGCTGACCACTTCTCTTATGAGTACTACCCTGTCTTTCTCGCCCATTGTTCCGATTTCGTTGAGAAATGGCTAGTCCCGTCGCCTGTTGTCTGCAATCCACTCACTACGGGCTTTTAGGTAACCTTACCGGTGCGTCAATATATTCGATGGACTGTTGGAACAATCGTCCCTCTGATTTGTTGTCCACACAGAAGCGTGTTCAGGTCCAACAAGGCAGTTGAGATAACCGGTATAATTATGAAGGCACCCAATCAAACCGGTGCTGTAATGCTGACAGAAACATCCACATTGATGTCAGGTAAGCCTACTTAGTGTTAAATATTGTATCATCCACGAGCAATTGTTGAAAAAAGGGTTTCCGAGGCTTATGTGTGTGCGCTTCATTTGGGTTTCAACCTGGAGGGGGGGGGGCGACTGATCGTTTGGAGCAACTATACCCCACCCCTTTATCACAGATAACGCCATAAGCCCGATTAGCTAACCGATCATATTGAAATGTACGCGAGGACAACCATTCAGACACACAACACGACGTCAGTGTTAATAGATCACAGGTTGTTATACAAACACTTAGCTTAAAAAAGGAGAAAGAAACCGAGACAATGGGCGCGTTCGAACACACAAAATGCACGCCACGTTAGAACACATCTTGATAAGCGGCCAACTTGGATAGGCGACGCGGTGATTTTGAAACATACGGTATACTGTTCCTTGCACGAATCCGCTCAATGATGGAATTGTGTATGGTTATGACGTGGGTAACTAGAACATCACAGTTTGTTTACTGCTTATTTGGATTCACGAGGATAGAGATCAGAAAGAGGACCGATAAAGGAATATTGACATACCGGATAGTCAGTATCGTGTTCTTTGGCGCAAACCACGGCCGGGAACTGAGAGTGACTAGTGGTCGTGCACACCGGATGATAGTATTGCCCATTGGCTAGACATGGATGGACGGTGATTGAAACTGATCAGCGAAAACTAACAGATGACGACAAAGCTCTGGGTGAATGCGCTCAACTTAGATCGCACAAGTGTGAGTTGCGGTTGCATCAGAATGAGTGACTAATTTAAATCGCTATCCGGCCTATCTGAAATACTCACTGTGACGAGCAGCACACTGGTTTGAACAAAGCATCTTCAGATTGGATTAAGAAAAACGAACTTCACTCTTGTTGATGAACCTCGTAAGAGAACTTATGGCGAGCTACCAGTAAATTGCTTGCCCCCTCTTTGTTGCCGGACTTATTAGAGATTCAATTTCTAAATGTTTCGGTTATTCTATATAAGTAACTAAGCAATTTCTTATTCGGTACCTTGTGGCACTCTACTGCTTTTTCCAGTAGGGCATATGCCTAGCACAATTTGTGTTTCCACTTATAGTCGCAAATGTGCAAGAAATCCTGCACAAAAATGTGAACCGAAAATAATGTCCAACAGTAATCCACAATTTTTGAAACCACTCAGATACGTCTGCAACATTCTGATTCTCCCCGGCCAATCGGGTTCACCGAAAGGGCAGTCTTCTTGTATGTGCCACCGTTATACATCAGTTGTTAGTGTAGCAGGTGTAGGCACCTCGGTCCAGATTGAGATATTAGGTTAAACGCCTTCCTTCTGTTCTGTCTTTACACTAGAGCTTGTTGTTCTCAACAAGTTTGTACAAAATTTCACTCAGTACTCATTCGTAATATGTCGCACTGATGCCAACGATGATGAGGGAAGCCTCAATTGTTTGATATAAGACAACTGTTTGTTTGCATATTCTTCCGCTGCGAATTTACCGACGCTAATAATGAAGCTTCACTTGTTCCTATGACTACCACTTTTTTGTACTTACATCCTTGAATGTGCGGAATTCGCCGTGTTTAGCTTCTCTAGACACTGAAAAAATGTTGTGAGAAATTGGCAGCTTAAATAACCCACCAGGTGGATATTTTTCCTGGAATAGAAGGGTATCATCTAGTAGCGACTTATAGTCGTTGGTCTATTTATAGAAACGTCAGTACAGTCACGTATACATGTGATGGGTATTCACTAATACGTTTGGTCTCCCAATCAGACTATCTCTATCGGATAAGTCCAAACAAGGACGAAACCGGTCGTGGAGTGTCTGTGTGACAGTGAGCATTAAAAATCATTCCGAACGACACGGGCTTTTTGATTGGCAAAACAGACTGAACAGAGCATAAATCATGTGGGGACGACTGAATATGTGAATGAATGGGGTTGTTTCGACCGGTAACAAAACAAAATGCACAAAATCGAGACGGAAGAGGTTTCCTATCCAGTTGCCATGATTACAGGAGACTGGACCCGATTCCCCAAATTTTGTTTGTAACAAGCGAGGCTACACAGTGGTTGGCCAGTGGTCGAGCAAGTGTAGCGTCGAAGACGACCACAACCCATAACACAAAGCTGGATCACTGGCGGAGCCATGCACTTTGGAGTAGTGAAGAGTTCAGTTGAACGGTCGTCGGTGATCGAAGGGGCCGAGGAGAAGCAAACTCGAGTAGAAGGGGATAAACGCGACGAGCAGATTATGCGGACATAGTTTGTCGGTGGGTCAAGTGACGAAACTGATAGCATATGTGGATCAGTTCGGGTGATACGATCATTGTATCCAGTAACTTGCGTCTCTAACGATTCGAATTTGAGTTCCGGTGCGTCTCCGTTGTTTGTCGACCGGCTGGGTGTATCAAAATTCTCCGGATCATCGGTGCCATTTGATATATTGCTGGATGTAGAAAGAAAGGAAGCTGAATGTAGAAGCCCACGGACACCGCGACTTCGCCCGCGCCCGCGACGATGAAAACCATCAGAGTCAGCATTGACCTGTCAAAACAATGACGAAATGAATCGGTAATAATGACAAAGAGCGAAAACGCAAGCAGTACTGAAAACGTCAGGTCATCACAATAGGCACAAATAATTACTCCTAAGACTAACAAATGCAATGAGAATTCCATCTACTTGTTGGAGCAAGTGTTAACACATGAATGAACTTAAAAGCCGAAAGACTAATTAAAATGGTAACGCAGATAAGCGTCCACAAACAGGAAATTCCTGTCACGGCCAGGATTTGAACTCCAGCCATACGTTCATGAGGCAACCGTGTTGACCACTGCGCCATTCACCTCACATTAGGCACGACCGAATTATCAAATCTGAACACTCAACCACTCTCACTTGTGAGCAATGAACAGGTTGCCCGAGTCTACTGCTTCTCTTCAAAAGAGGACGGCTGGGAAGTTCATCCGAATGCGAAAACTGCGATCAAATGTGAGTGATGGTCAACTTGAAAACAAGCCAAATCCTCGACTACTCATCAGTAATCTAAAGAATATCGCCTTGCAGGTTTAATGAGTTCAGTGATCTCGACCTGTCTCGAAAGTCCTAATCGCGGGACAGTTACTGTGTCTCCTCTCGAGACGATCGGGCAACCTGATCATTGCTCACAAGCGAGAGTGGTTGAACGTTCCGAGTTGATAATTCGGTCGTGCCTAATGTGAGAAAATAAGCAATTGTGTGTGTGCTGAGGTATGAAGTGGCAAGTACACGTGACAGATAGGATACACAAGAAGGTTTTCAAACAACGGTTAACTGTTTAACTCTGTGCACTATTACTTGTTTAAAACGGATCAAAAATATATACTGAAAAGGTTGGCCAATTGTCGTGTGCTCAATTTGAGCCACTCTAACAAAAAATGATTGATTGAGAAGGATACAAGCTAGACAGCATTAGATTTGGAGTAAACCTGGTCCGAAGAATGCGACCTCAAAGTCATATTTCCAATACCTCAAACCATCACTGACAGACGGAATAGCGTGGGATTCAAATGTACCTATGTGCGTCAAGGCGCCATCAGAGTCACACATTTTCACATATAAACAGAAATGTTTTATGGTGGTTTTCAAATCGGTCTGATGGCTAGATGCACTAGCTATCCGTAGTATGTTTGATCGATATTCTGGTTAGCTCTTCTTATGTGAAAATTGGGTATATTCAGAAAGGAGTTAATCTGAGTCAGTAGCTAAGACTTGTTTTTGTCAACTATTCGCGTTTGAGATCTGTAGATAGGTTTGTATCAGGGAGGGTTCCCGCATATACGGCAAATCATGGATTCCGCGTTTAGACCATGCTGGTGGCTAGCGCACTGTGATCAAATCAGAACAGGGGGTACAGATTTTTGGTCACATTATTGTTGGGTGGAAGTATAACGAATATACAAAACTGGAGAAAAACATTCATGTTAGATTGAAGCAAGTGGCCAACATGAAACGAGTATGTGTGAAAATTACACTGTTCGCACGCTAGACTTCCTACACATGTTACCACATGCCTCCACTCATTCGGAGTGAATAAAACGATTCATTGTCGTTGTAGTGGCTGTTTACTCCTCGGTGATGATAACTTTAAGTAACCTTTAATCAATACCAATCACCTTTCCAGTCACCGATCACAACCAGCCTAAAACGAGATCCTAATTTGTTGACCAGAGTCAACACACTCCTGTCGGAGATCACCATCATCATCAGAGGCAGCAATACATAAGTGGCTCTCACTGATGCCTAATTACCACACAACCATGAAGGAGATGAGAGTCTAACATCAACAGGTAAGCGTCGAGTATCTCACCTTCAGAAGGCGCTCAACTGTCTGTCGCTTTTGTAACTCGGCTTTACGTTTGGCAGATTCACGACGACGAGCAATGCTACGTTGCCGTGCCGCCACTTGTTCCGGAGTAGGCGTCGAATTAGGTCTGACAGGTTCCAAACTCTCCAAACTTAGCAGAGTGGACTCCGGAAGTTGGCATCTGAGGTGAGTTCCAGTTCGTGCCTGCGTGTGCGCAACTCGCTGCATTTGTAAGCTGAGCTGACGAGCTGTGAGTAATCTGGGAGAACGGAACTCAGAAGTGGAGTCTGACTCTTCATACCCAGTTACACGACTAGATCGCTGCACATCACGAGACCTTCGTGAACGTAGATCTACTAAGCTAGAAGGCACCGACTCATCTTCATACTCTTCTCCTCGATCCTCTTCTAAGGCGATATATGACCGGAGTCGAAGTCCACGATTTGTGCGTGCTTCACCGTGTCGTCGCGTAGAGCGTTGGGAACCACATAAACCACTGTAGTCTTGAATGTTCTGAGACTGAGCATCTGTTGGAGACACGTTCTAAAACGAAATGGAAAGGAACATAAGGAACAAGATGTGAATATGCTCCGAAAAAGGTTTGCAGCGGAAGTCAGCTGGACATAGCAAAGGATAACACGAAACTGTAAAACCAGATCAAACTGAGAAATAACTAGACAAACAGTGGGAGTAGCATTTCTACAACAAAGCAGGTGAACAGAAGAAAACCAAGGCGCACATGCAGAATATTTTTTTGCAATGATGCGACTGGTACATTAACGGACCATGATCTGTATCCGTATGCTTTATTACAGAACATCGTTGAGAGATGGGTCGACTAATGATAAAAATCAAAAAATTATCGCAACACACGTGAAGGATGTTCCTGACACATGGTCAATGCCAGTTAACTTCAAGTATAGTGGTCGTTCCTTCACTTCACTTTCCTCAGAGTAGACATCTCAGTATAGCGGATAATTTTTTGACGCTGAGCTGTTTCTTATTGATGATCATCATCAAGCTTTCTCGTAATGAACATTTGGCCTTTGCTGACCCGAACCGTCCGTACTTTTCGCTCATCTATCCATGTTCGGCAAACCGATGTACACCTCGCTGGTGTGTACGGTCGCACACGGTGACCCATCCCTATGGTGTCTGTCCGCCCCATTTCCCGTAGAGCCATACATGGTTTTTG
Organism: Paragonimus westermani; assembly: GCA_008508345.1. Lineage (NCBI taxonomy): Eukaryota > Metazoa > Platyhelminthes > Trematoda > Plagiorchiida > Troglotrematidae > Paragonimus > Paragonimus westermani. The sequence continues at coordinate 233,375 of QNGE01000316.1, forward strand.
TCTTAATCACCCTGATTTGTTGATTGTATTCAACGGCTTGATCAAGGTACGGCTGAAACTTAAGCTCTAAAAATATCACATGATGTTAACAGGAGTCGGCATATTTACGTCATATTTCAGAGTCCAGTATAAGCAGTGACTATCGGGATGTGGAACTAGTTTCACCATGGCCAATACTTGAGGAGGAGGAGGAGGAGGAGGATTAAATAGAAAGTTTCTTTGGGCTCCTGTCCTGTTTGACAATAACAAAAGAAAACATACAGTGAGATGTTGACACTTAGTTTACTCTCTCAAGTCATGGAAGAATGACTGTCGTCAGTTCTAAGGCAAGCAAACTGCCTGTGTCAACAGATTATGCACAGGCAGGACAGGACGGCAAGTACTGACTAACATTGCCTCATGACCTACCGTCTCGCACGTACTGCTGTCTCTCACGTAGTCTATCCGATCATTTGCAGTTGAGGTTCTGTCTGCAACTGCAGGACAGATCGATGCTCACAATAACTAATGGCTGAATATATGTCCAAACGGTTATCGCGCATGATGACACAACAGACGATGGCAACAGAACAAATGAACCGAAATCCAGTCCCGTCCACTGCAAGGCTCATCATGTCAACAGTTCAAGTCATTGTCCCGTCAACTCATTTGACGGGTTATCCAACAACCGGAGTCCGATAGTGCTCCTGATCTCCGATGCACTACTAGTTAGTACTCGCCGACTGGCACTGTGTGTGCATAAACTGTTGAAGTAGACGGTTTGTCCTTCTTGGAACTGCCAACTGTCTCTTTCATGCAAAACCCTGCGGTTAACCGCTTTTACTGTTGTTGCTACCGCACATCCTGTATAGTCTAACGTGTTATGTTCGTGACTGAGAGGATGCATGTTGTGATATATGTCTACCTTTGTTGTCGATGAAAGGGATCAAGGAAGTGTGGTGTACTACTATCGACATTCCACAAAATAATTCGTACGAATTGCGACTGCCTGAACGGTTTACCGACGACAAATTGCAACTGTTCCCCTTTTGTTGTGACCGCCAAAGACGAATTCGTTTATTGCATGAAATCCGGGCACCTCTACGGGTGGGGACCGCGGGTTATCCAAACGAATTAATGGGTGTGTTCCTGATGGACTCCCTTCCAGAAGCACCCCGAGACAACTATCACATCTAGTGCTGGTTAATTGTTTCACAAAACGGTAGTCAAGTGGAAAGGAGATACCGAAACTGCTAATGGAAACTTCTACAGATCAAACCATTAGCAAACGGAATTCGGCGTTGACCACCTCATTCAGACAAACATCGTACTCCCTATGGGCAAGCTAGAGGTACGAATACTGCGAGGTTTATGCCCGCCTACGATCCAACAACCACAACCCTCGATAGGGGAATGCGTCGTCATTGTTGGACACTATTTTAGGGGTGCGCCAGGCGGTACCAAAACAATCAGAGAACACTTAATTCTATCAAAAGGGATGTGATAAGAAGACCTTTGGTTTCCCCTCCAAGTCGGGGATAAATTCTGACTGTACCATATCGCAACGAAGCCGGGTGAGCAGGCAGAACTCCAGAGAGCATAAAGACGTGTACGTTGTGGAATGGATTATGTCCAACACCACTCTTACCTGATGGTTGGGAACAGTGGTGGTGTTGTTCGTAGCTCGGGTTGATTGTGTTGGTATTGATATGTTCGCTCGGTGATAAAACGTTTGCAACCTAAATGCCAAGCTCGGCGAACATATCAATACCAAAACCACTCTTACCGTTAATGAACGGAATAACCTTAACAATCAGCTCATGTTATCTTGTTTTAATTGTCTTAAACCGTACGAAGTAGATGCTGGTCTGGAAGTCACGGGCGATACGGGCACGCCACCGCTAATCGGACAAGAGATGAGTACTCGCTCCGGCTGACTTCGGGATTACTTTGGGGATGTGGCATATGCAAGCGATTTCCGAAACCCGGTCAGTGAGTTATACGATTTGGAACTGTGATTGATACCGCGTTCCTTCATTTTAATTTAGAATCGCAGACACCCACCTTGCATGTGTGACTGCAGAATAGGAATGAACAGGACGGATAACTGTGCTTCAGTTTTCTCGTTGTATGTTGTTTTATTACAACCGTACCATACATTGTGCAACACAATTCTTGCTCTCAACTAGATTCCTTCATGCGTATCTTACAAACGACTATCACAACTCCCGAAGGTAAATTATTCGAACACGTGGTGCAACGACGAATTCGCTAAAACAAAGTTTCCAAAAGTACAATTTCCTGGTACGAACTCGAGATTACAAACGTAACATCATTCTGATGGTCTTAAGTGTGTCGCCGGACTACTTATTTCGTTAAACTGAATCATGAAAGTTTATAATAGTAACCTTACCAAAAATCATTTCAAACTAAGATGCCTCGGCGAACTTTGTGAAAATTCGGAGTACCCAGGGTCGAATTATGTGAGATGTTTGTATGTACTCATTGGCTCTGTGTGTGTTACAAAACACCTCACACCTCACTGTCCTTATTAGCCAATCAATTGGCTAACCAGCACTGGCCGATTGGATACAAAGGCCTCACTCACACACCTACCGGTCTTATTACTTCGGGTTTACACTGGATATATGGTGTGTTGGTGGAGTCGAAAGTGGTGCAGCGCAAGCCATTTGCGGTGATGGTTAAGCGTAGGCGTCTTTTGGCTTCGGTCACTGTGACAGACTAATCCGAATCGGATGCCGCCAACCAACATCCGGATGACAAGAAGACATGCGTTTAGAGATGTAAGTATTCTGTCTTCCCTCATCAATTCGGTTACACAAAACACTTAGTTGTGTATGTTTAGTGCATGGTGACAAAGCAATGAAGCGAACGAACGTAACATGGATATATATCAGGGTGGGGCAAACGGCTTTAGTTCCACAGCAACCAAATGGACCGCGTCAGTAACTTCCGCCAACAGAGAACACGTGTGTGACGGGGTTAACACCTGTTCGGACAGCATCAACATCTCGGGGTTATGACACGTACTACGACCGTGAACGAAGTGTCGGGATCAACCACACGACATGTGGTGATCAGATGTTCCGCAACCGGAGACGTCCGATTCCTGTTGAGGTGCCGAGTTGCGTTGCGTCAATGCTTGCAGTGGCTACCTTGGGGATATGCTCCACCTATCACAGTCATACGTCTCGGTTCGTTCTGCCAATGGGTACATCACCGCAATTGCAGGTAGATTGGTAAATGACGAGAAGGAGAATCTCCTGAGAAAGAGAGGAGGACAGTAAAGAGCAATCCTGCAGGTGGAAAGTAACAACCGGAATTGCTTTGCCAGGTAAGTGCGAACCATAGCAAATGCCCACTTTTGGCTTTCATGCAAGATGGGTTGATTAAGACTGGCTTCCTTTGATACTGACCGTCGTTCAGTGCTGTCCACCAGATCATTATAGAATTTCCGCAAGTTTGGCCAGATACCTATTCGAAAATTGAGCGTACCTTAGAAGCACCTCTTCTCGATGTTGTGGCACGGAAGCCGTTCACATGAAGTTCGTTACTCTCGTTTTTCCTACCATGCGATAAACCCATATAACGGAACGTTTTGTGTAATCGACCGATAAGACTAAACAAAATACCTGCATCCAGTAACGTATGTATTCTCTGGTGTCTTGAGTGTATGAAGAATACTTGTATGCTGTTTCCTATATAAGGGTTTTAAGTTATACCCCATATTCATCCTACTGTACATCGAGCGCTGTCCTTGAACCATCGTCATCAAATTGATGGTTACACCCACCGTGAGATGTAACTTATGTACGCAGGTCAATACGATAAACTTAAAGCACACAAGTGTTTAAGGTCACTCGATGAGTCTTACATCTTCTTATGAACCGTTTCATTTCAGTCGATTTTCTCGACGGATTCGAATTTTGTTTGTCACCTCGATGAGGATATCGACCGTTCACTAACCAACTAAAACACATTAATAATCGGATAATCAAAGAGGACATCACTAGTTGCTTGCTTTCAGACAAAAAACAAAATCCGCTGACACGCTCCCGAAGTTTACACAAAAGTGCCATACGAATGATCGCATGATTACGCACAGTCGAGTAAACTCAATCGTAGCTGTGGGTGCCCATCGATTTTGCATTCCAAATATCTTATTCGGCAGAAGCTCAATGCTGTTTTTTGATGAAAAACTCGACAGTAGGATTTGCAACGCACATTGCACATAGATCAGATATGAACAGCGTACGTGCATGGATATAACAAATCGTCTGGGTTAGCTATCTTCAGCTAACCGGCTGGGAATTGACTTGAAAAAGGGTACAACTTTTACGTACGTACATTCGCCTTCCTACATAGACCGCTTAAATAACCAATGCTACAAACCGGTTATTAGCACATTAAAAGATTTTCGCACAACCCCATCAAGGATGTCACGTCTCCACATGACTGCGCATCAAATCCTGAACAGCCTACACGGTTAGATGGAAAAACCTACATGAATTCACGCTATAAAATTCGCGTTTATCATGTAAAACAACCTAAGCTTATGTAAGGAGCTATATTGGTCGATCGAAGCGTTATCATTTTGAAAAATCCGGCTACTGTGAACGGTCAATATTGATGGTACTGCATAATACAAAGCGTCGCCAGTGAGTGATATTACGCAAATCGGAGACGATTTGCGAGTGAAAAATAAAGGCGGCTCTCGATGTCAAGAGTTTCAGAAGACGCAAGCGTCAACAGGAAACGTGTATTGTGTGAGACGTGTCGACCACGAACCTGGAACTGTACTGCATCATTCATTCACTCATTCATAACGGTCGTCAAATTTAGAGCCAGGCGGGATGGGGTGACTTATGGACAAGCGTCGCTCGATGCCACTCGGGTCCAAATATGACGGCAGCCGCCAATAACCTAAACGGAGGCCAACTAAAAGCTTGTGCAAACACCGAGAGTATCACTTCTTCGAACAAACAAGAGATGGAACCAGTCTTTTTCTCTGGAAATATTAGTGAGCCATTTTCTCACATTCGTGTTTGTGCCGACCATCGAGTCGGTGTAAAGATGATTCGCTTATCACTAGCCAATCGCGTCGACTTGACAGCTAGACTAAGCATTTTGAGAAACGGTTCCGCTGGTCTCTATCGGAACATATAAACGACGGGACCCCTATAATACGTTATCGCCTTCTAGGTGATTCTCCATTGGTAACAGAAGTGGTCCTGAAGCGTTACAAGTTTCCTGATTCAGCTTTCCTTTTATGCACGGTGGAAAGAGGTTGATACCAGAACTAACGAAGCTCCTTCAAGCGCTCGTGACCGGCGTTTAGGAACAGTACTTTCTATTTCCAAAATGGTGACCCGAAGTCAAGTCTAGTAAACGTCGCGTCCAAGTTCCTCTCGTCGGTCTTGTGCTACGTCGGTTCACTAAACACAGCAGAGTCAGGTACGCGAACAACAGGTGAGATTCTGATCGACTGAAAGTGCTTTGATCATATATTTAGCCTGTGACAGGTATTGAAGCGTCGGGACTCCCAGAGGCAGCCAACGAACGTGGTCTATTCTAGAACCAAAGACTGATTTCGATTCGATTGCTCATTGAGTTCCGGGGGACTGCCTTCTTCACAGGGGAGTTCCATAGAAATATATGGATCAATTTAGATCATTGCACATTCAATCCGCGATCAGGATTGGAGCTTAGGGAAGACTGTCTCGAATGTTCATCACCTTTGGTGGTGTTTGCCACGGGTGTCTTATCTCCCTCTTCCTTTTCAAGTTTTATGCACGACGTTCTAGAAGATGAGTCTGAGAAATCCCAATGATAATAAGCTGACCCATATGGAGTAAGTTGCTAACACAGCCTTACTCAGCCCCTCTGCTGAATACATGCAGACCATGCTACACAAGATGATTGGCCGGGTAGGTTTCTACGAACTGCCCCTAACACCTTCAAAGTGAATGGTGCTGCCTAGAGGTTGATGTATTCTCACGTTTCCTTTTGGAGCCAATACTCTCGAGACTGTGGAAAGTTTTACATACCTGAGTAGTACTATCACCTCAGCATGTATCACCGCCGATGATACATGGACGAGATGACCGGAAGTTGAATTGATCATCACAAACGTGCATGAACGTAGGAATCCTGCAACGGCGATCGATTGCCAAAGCGCAGCACATACACTAAGCGTTAAGAGCAGTGGTTCCGAAATACGACTAACCGAATTAAATTGAGAGATTTCGTGTAGTAGCCCGCTGGCCTATTTTCGATTGCGGACAACTGATGACTTCCTGTTGACCTGAGGTCAATGGGCAAAAATTCCTACATGCAAACAGAGAAAGAGCCTAATGAAAATAACAGAAATCGCTGAGTTAATCCATTTATATCTAGTTTTCGGCTGTCCGCTGTACTTTGTTATTAGATCAATCTGATATTGGTGGGGCGTATCGTAAATCTCGGCTCACAGTGGGCACATCATCTTTGTCGGTGTTAGTCAGATTGCCATATGTAACATTTCCTAGCAAACCCCGCAGGAGATGCAGTGTATGACATCCATCTGGGTCTACCAAATTCCTTCAATCTTTTTTGAAAACGAAGACTTTGTTTTAGTTGGTACACTGACAAGCTTTCAACACAATATCTAATCAGCTCAGTCTGATTCAACTGTCTGAGGGTTAGTCAGTATCTGAATGCAATTAGTAGAAACTTGCGACATTACCATACCGCTCTATGGTTGAAAGTTAGACGGAAACGTATGCGTGTATAGACTCCAGAACAACCGACTCAACGATGGCGTAGACATTCGCAGACCACAAGTGATGGTTTTTCAATCTACAGTCTTTCATCTGTTAGACAGGGATTAAAAAGTTAATCAATCTAGATCAAAATACAAGTAGTACGAGCTGTAAAAACTTTTTTTTACAAAAATATCTACCACTACTGAGACCGCAAAAATAACTTGGTCTGTGAGGCTGATTATTGCATCAGAGCAAAAAGAACACATTGCGGTATGTTTACATTTCGCTTACTCTCACCAGTCGCGAACGTAAAACATACTAGCTACATAAGTCATATAGATTAGTACAAACAGGGACTAGACACGCCTACAATCACACCAAGTATTAAGTCCTCAAGACAATGGTAAGCTGACAAGTTGCCCTAACCCTAAACTTCAACCATAAACTGGATAGAGGCTCCGGTGTTGTCGCCATAACCAAGGATGAGTAGTTAGGGAAAATGAACGCCATTTTGGAATACCACAGAAAGTTCAAAGTGGACCAGGCAGCAGAAAACAACATACTGTTGGAGAAGCACGTTGCAAGGCAACTTCAGACACTGTTGTCAAGTGGACACATATCTGATACAGACAGTTGAAACTATTTGGCAGGGAAACATATCGATTGAGAGGTGCTCCGAAAGTACACGAAGATGGTACACCTCTTGTACATGAACAATTCTGCTTACCATAAAGTTGCTCGTTGACTAGTGAATAATCTGGATACCATCCGCAAATTTTTATCTCCACATTGCTTGTGGGACTCCCTTGAATTCTTTGAAATCTTAAAAAACGCATCGGTAAGCACCCAAGTAATGTGGTCCAAGAATATTGGCTCTCTTTTTAAAAATGTCCCTCTTCGTAAGACAGTTGACTTTCTGACTATCTCGAGTCAGAACTGTGATACAGGTGTCCACATGAATACCTCAGAAATCTTTTATTGTGCACAGAAAACATTCGTTTCGATTTTGAGGGACTTGCTTGCAGACAGATAGACAGTGTTACTATGGGTAGTCCGTTGGGCCCAACAATAGCGGACATCTTAGGAATGACTGAGTGGCAAGTCCCGAATCGTTATTGTACAAACGATACGTTGATGGCATTTCAATTTTTACTGATGTTGCTCATTTTGGTTTGTTTTTCAACCTCCTTATTGATATTCACCCCAACCTATCTTCGTCTCAGAACAAGAATCGAGTAACGGTTTACCTTTTTTGAAAGTACTCATTACTAGACGTGCGGATGACACGTTACAGCGCTCAGTTCACCACAAAGCAACATAGGGTGATCAATATTTTCAAGTTTCCAGCTTTGATTCTATTGCACACAAACGGGGTTTCATCAAGGCACTGTTTTATAGAACCAGGCGTATTTGTACCTTTGACGCACTCTAAACAGAACAGGAGTCGCTGAGATAAACTTTACTGGCAAATGGACACCCCCGATAAATTCATCGAGGCACACAATACGGCGAAGAAGAGCGCCAAGCCAATATTGGTGGATCAAAAGAAAGATGGTTTCCTATTCTTGCCATTGAAAAGTGACGATCTAGCTAACGACATGAAGCAAAAATTAAAGCCTGCTCCGGTTCGAACGTATACGGCTGCCCAGTTGCGCTTATTTCAAACCACCAGAAAACCAGTTCGCCGCAATCGCAAAAGTAGTTTGCTAAACTCTTCTGTCTCCCATGTTGTGTACCAGTTCACTTGAAGTTGCAGTGATGTTTATATAGGCAGAACAAATCGACAACTATCACAGCGAGTGCCGAACACATCCCGAAGTGGGTGGCACAAGTGATGACGTACCGGCTTCAAATTAGTGTGCTGACGACTTGAAATCCGACGTCGTCGATTGCTAAACACCTCATGACAATAGATCACCAAGATAACCCATTAAACTCATTCAAGATACTGTTGAGCAGTCGAAACCCAAAGTTATTGACTTTCTGTGAAGCGATGCTCATCCAAATTTATCAGCCGACGGTATGTCAACAAGAGTGGTTAAGGTAACTTATCGGCTTGCCATGGTCGTGATGTCGTAACACTTGGTGTGGTTGTATACGTGTCTAGTCCTTGCTTGTAATAATCTATAACTTATGTAACTGGTATGTTTTGCGTTCGCGACAGATGAGAGTAAACGAAATGTTAACATACCGCAATATGCGTTCTTTCTGCTCCGATGAAGTGGTTAAAGGGAACTCATTGTTTATAGCTCATTATTGCCAGACACCTGTTACAAAATTATGAAAAAACATTGCGACGAACATAAACACTACCTTGTATGGTTTGGGTGTCACCCCACCCTGATATTTCGCTATCTAGATGTGCTAGCTCGGCTTGTACGTTGCATTGATCTGAGGGCAGAGGTAATGGCTAGGCTTCGTTCCTACCAGGTACAAGTATGCCAGACAGGTGGAAGAGTAGTATTTACAAGGAAAGCTGATGTACTCGGGGTTGTATGTCACAATATTGACCACAGGGATCCTTAGGTAGTAAGACATGATCTAATGAGCATATAGGAGAATTATTTCTATAGTTGTAGCATTGCTGTCCTTCGAATAAGAGGAGGATTAGAAAACTTACTCTCAAGCAAAGAGCACCCTGATCGTCCAACAACTGACCGTGACCCATCATCATCATAGACAGCAATACATCAGTGGTTCACACTAATGCTTAACTGCCACACAACCACGAAGAAAAAGCAAACCCTATATAGAAAAAGAGGAAAAAGAAGGGGGGCGGGAAGGGACCTAACTACTGAAAATGACTACGTCCAGATTCAAACATTCAACATCAAAGTGCCTACACCGTGCAAACAAGCAACCGAGCTGCAAGTAAGAGTAAGGCGTCATCAGCGAGACAGCTTCCTTACGGCCTTTTCTGTCCCATGTCATCAAATGCACTCACTTCACAGACAACTCGGACAAACAACGACAACATTCACGCCACTGAGCTCGATTAGC
>QNGE01000316.1:254612-290245 GCA_008508345.1 Paragonimus westermani
TGCGACATACAATCCTATGAGTGTAACTGCTTTTCGTCTGACTGCTCCCCTTTGGCCTGTCTGACAAGGTTGCACCTGGAAGGACCGGAGTCCTAGTCAGCATAGCCCGCCGGATCAAAACAGTACACAAGCCCGACCACCACGTCAAGGTAGCAGTATAGGTCCAGATGGTTAGAGCGGTGGACGGAACACTGGGGTTCAATTTAGCTGGCCTCTTGCTTCTACTGTGTTGCCGCCACAAACTTGTAATGTAACACCCTGGTCGGTAACTTTGGAACCACCCACCGAGAATGAAGTCGGCAATTGCATTTCGGCTCCCAAACGTAATGGGCTGCTGGTCGTCCAGACACTTCAAAGCAGACACTTCAAAGGTGGGGAGGCATTAGTAGAAGCCTTGACTGAATTGTTTCAACGTGTTTGGACGACGGGCACCATTCCTCCGTGCTGGGCTCACGCGATAATAGTTCCTGTATCCACGGAAGGTATCAGGAGCTCTTTCGAAAACAGTTTCAGCACCTGGAACGGCGTACGTCAAGGTTGTCCGCTTTCATCAATTTTGCTTAATTTTGTGATAGATGAAATGATGGAGGGCTGTCCGTGGCACTCAGAAGATGTCGATGTGGATTCCCGAGCTGGTGGAAGACTGACTGATCGTGGTTATGCTGACGACAAGGTGTTGCTGTTTTGACAGTCTCGAAGCAACATAACCAACGGTAGACTATTTTGTGTTCTGCTAAGTACTTCCAAAAGAGCTTTGCAGCCTCAAAAGGCAAAGTGCTTCGGCAAGATTGCTGTGATTACGTAGATTTCATGTTGGATACTGAAGTTATGTAGGTTGTTGGCTGGCCTGTGTACTTGAGAATCTGCCCCGGTGGTGGTTGTGGATGTGTAGGGAGTGAAATGGAAGCGCGGTGTTCGCTAACCTGGAGCATCTATGGCGACAGGGGGATATCTCTCTGAGGCGTAGGGGTAGCGTCTATAAGATAACAATAAGGGCTGTATTACTTTACGGCAAGGAAACTTGACCGCTCAAGGTAGAAGACGTAAACCGACTCCAAGTATTTGACCACCGATGTCGAGCGCCACCAGTGAGTAAGTAACGAAGAGGCTAGAAAGGGGGTATTTGGTTGATTACCAAACGAATAATTTTGTTCAGTCCTTACATCTGCACAGACTTAGAGAGTTAAGTTATGTACTAAGGATGCCAGCTATTCGCCTGCCATACGGAGCACTGTCTACCAATGCTGCGGCTGACTGGCACAAGGTGCGAGGTGGACAGATGATGACTTGGGACAGACAAACAAAATCGTTCAAGAATGGGTTGGTCACTGTAGGCGGGATTCGCCTTCCGGCCTGGAGCCCTCGCGACTCACAAAGTTGGTGGCTGTAGACGTTAGGTTAGATGGCGGAGAATCGAACTCAGTGGAGTGAACGTTGTCGTTGTTTGACCGGGTTGTCCGTGAAGTGAACGCACTTAAAGATGCGAGGCACTGGAAACCGTGAGAAAGCTGTCGTGTTGATGAAGCCTTACTTTCAGTTATAGCTGTGTCGTTTGTTTGCAAAGTGCAGGCACCTTAATGTTGAATGTTTGAAGAGACATAGATAGTTTTGTAGTTAGATCCTTCCTCGTTCTTTTCCTTTTCCGTTCCCTCTTCCTATACAGGATTTGCTTTTACTTCTTCATGGATGTGACAGTTAAGCACCAATGAGAACCACCGATGTATTGTTGTATTGTCGGTCAGCAAGCTGCTCTGGCAAGTACTCTCTCAAGTCTGGAGCTTGATGTGTGCTGTGTGTCTGAGACGCGAGTCTACGATTCTAGCACAATTATCCATTTGAGCTCACCTCTAGATAGCTGTCGATCCAAGCGCTTCTGTCTCAGGGTTTCTGGTGACGCCGAAGATGAATCTCGCGGTCAATCTGAAGTGGGAATCGCACTGAGTTCCCGAGCAGGGCAATGTTTGCTCGATTGGATCCCAGNGGAGCTGTCTCCTTCGCAAGGGAGTACCAGAGAAATACGTGGTACGGACACAGGTACGTTATTGGTTACCGCACATCGCCATCTCAGATAACGCTTTTAACCAGAGAACTAGGTGATCACGATGACCCCGGCCGGGTACCTACCCACTTTACACAAGGGAACAGTCAATGCCTTCACAATCCGTAACCACGTTGTTGCTTAACCACCATGTGGTTTCACCCAAATGTTGGTGGTCTCAACATGCAATGCCCGGTACGGTAAACGCCCAGCAGGAATGCAGGGTACGTGATCCTGCCACCGCAACCCGTACATCGCGGTTAGTTGGCAAGTTAGTTGTGCATCCTGAGCGTTCCGGAATGCACACCACCAGATGGCCTATTGCTCACGTGGCCAGCCCACTTAATACGGGCCCACTGGCGGGGACAGCGATGATCAAACACAAGTCAGTCGGCAGCTTCGTTGCGAACAGGACATGTTTCCGAACCATAGAGCAGAAAGGAACACGCACACGCATTACAAACCTTCTCGCTTAACGACAACCGAACGTCTTTCCGATTCCACAGATGATGCAGTTTGGCAAAGGCAACTCGTGCCTTTGCATTGGCAAAGGCAACTCGTGCCTTTGCTATCTTCGCTGATATCGTATTAGCCACATTACAGGCTGATGAGATCGCTACGCAGGTATGTGAAGATGTCCACAGACTCAAGTGGATTGCCTACAATAAGGAAGGTAGGTATCGGAATGCCCCAGTCCTGCTGCAGCACATGGCACTTTGAAGGTACGAAGCGCATTCCATACAAACCATCCCGGTCACCCACCTTAAGGTGGATGCTGAAAAAATTTTCAAAATGGTTCGCATGTTTTTGGCATAGAGGCTAACTAAAGCAATACCAACTACATAATCCAGGTTTGTCAAATCAGCGCCAGAAAGTAGTTCGACAACAAACTTATTGGATTCCTCAAGCACACCTTACAAGACAGCATTTAGGGTGTACAGAGCACTCCGCTGTTTGGTAGCTTCTGAATTACTGCCATTGGGCAACTCATCGAATTTGCACTGTAACTTCGTAGCAGCTCCCCGCAAACTGGTGAACCCGACGAAAGTATTTCAGCTGAAATTTGGGCCGTTATTTTTATCCGGCGAGCCAGCGTATTTTATTCTTGTATTTTCAACTCACCGATATACACGTTTACACGGAAGTTCATTTTACCGACCGTACTGTTATGTCCTTGAAACATGAGATCTGATTGAATTTTCATGTCTACTATGGTAGCTATCGAACGCTCCCCCACATACACAATCAGGGGTCTCCGTTCAAAGAGGGCCAAGTTCGAGTCAATGTGCTCAGCGATTTCAGCGATTTGTACACGGGTTCGAGGCTGGGGGCCCAATCTACCCGGATCCAGTCAGTTTGTTCGTTTCGATGTCCGGCGGTTTTCTGTTGACCTGAAAGGCAGTCATTGAAAACGGGGTGTAGCACCGCTCTTGGGGGTTACAGAAAGTACCAAGAACAGAGTAAAATAATAATCTAGCAAAACAGGATAAATTATTAATTTAACGGTTTATTAAGTAGGTGGGAATCCAATAACACTTTGAGACGGTCTTTAGAAGAGCAGCTAACAATCTCTAGTGGTAGGTCGTTCCAGTAGTTGATAACCCTATAAGAGAAGAACTGTTGTCTTAGGAAGGTCCGAGGTCGAAGCTTATAGAGCTTCTTGTCGTGGCCTCTTCGACTGTTATCACTTACTAGGGTAAAGAATTGTTGCACAAGTCCTGTGCTAAAGAGAAAATGTGTAAGAATTAAGTCGCCGCGGAGTCTACGAAACTCAAGTGGATAAAGATCGAGAATTTCAAGGCGAGACTCGTAGGATAGATGCCGCAAGCCAGTGACCATTTTGGTGGCCACTCGCTGGACACGTTCAATGGCGAGTATGTCCTTCTTCAAACCGGTGTAGACGACTTGATTGGCATACTCGAGCAATGGTCTTATGTAGACTCTGTAAAGCGTGTGAAAGGCGCGCTTGTCAATCCGGGGGAAGGTTCGTTTGATCATCCCGAGAGTCATGAGACCCCTTTTTGCGGCCAGCTGGTGATGATAAGAGAAGGACAACCCAGACGATAGCCAGATCCCTAGGTCTTTTTTGAGGTCTACTTTCGTGATACCTACTACACTTTGTGCACCATGTATCACGAATAGGTTCCCAGAGTCTCCTCCGAGTGACATGTGCGCACACTTACTGTCGTTTAGAGGGAGACTCCAATCCTCTGACCAGCACTTAATACGATCAAGGTCAATCTGCAATGCACTGGGGTCACAGGCGTTCCAGATTTTTAAGTCGTCGGCATAAAGGAGAGCGTTGCTAGAGATCAAATCGGGGAGATCATTGATGTAAATAAGAAACAACAATGGACCAAGTACCGATCCTTGAGGGACCCCCACAGAGACTGGGGATGGGGACGAAAGGCCTGAACCGGTTTTTACTCTAAAAGTCCTGTTACCAAGAAAGGAGGTTATCCAGCGGAGAACTTCTCCTTGAATCCCATAGGCTTCTAGTTTGTGCAGCAGAGGACCGTGTGGGACACGGTCGAAGGCTTTGGCAAAGTCGAAGAAGATAGCGTCCGAGATATGATCATTGTCTTTGGCCTCTGTTAGGCTATCCATGAAGATTAACATATTAGTTATGCATGACCGCTCAGGAAGAAAGCCATGCTGGGTCGAAGAGAAGAGGTTATTTGAGAAGAAATGCTTAAAGATAGTGCGTTTTAACAGTCGCTCCATTATCTTGCATGGGATGCTGGTAAGGCTGATCGGTCGATAACTAGCAGGAGAATGACGATCGCCTGTTTTAAATATAGGTGAGACATTGGCCTCTTTCCATGCCTCCGGAAGAGTGCCTGTCCGAAGTGTCTGTTTAAACAGATCGAAGAGAGGCATCGCCAAACTGACGGCCGCTTCTTTGAGGATCCGGGGATGGATCTTGTCTGGTCCCATGGCACTATAAGGATTGATCTTAAGCAAGAGGTCCTGAACGTCAGACACAGAAAAGTCAGCTGTCAGGATGGGTTGTTGGAAGTGCCTCTGCGGGAGAATTGGATGCCAGTTTGGCAGATCCACATTGTAGACTGATGAGTAGTATTCCCTGAACATCTCGGCAACCACTTGGGGGTTGGAGGAGGTTTCCCCGTCGGGAAGCCGCAGAGAAAGCGCTGAGGGCTTAGTTTTTCTCTGGCGTCGTATATACTTGAAAAGAAAATTCTTATTCTCGTGAGCTATTTGTAGGATTTTCGACTGTACGTGTTGGGTGTGTTGCCGGATTTCCCGCTTGCACCTGTTTCGTACAGAGCGAAAGGCCTCTAGATCCTCTGGCCTATCCGTTAGCTTCTGTTTAGAGAATAGACGAGAACGTAATTCAAGAAGGCGGCGTATGTTCCGCGGAAGCGGTGCACGAGAGGAGAACTTCAATAGTTTTCGAGGAACAAATGCCTCATCGGCTTCGTGAATGGCAGCTTTAAAGGAAAGGTAGTTCAAGTTCACTGAGTCGGATGTGAGGCTGAGTGTGCTTAAGAACGTCCTTAGTGCGTTAAAGTCTGCGTTTTGGAAGTTTCGGAATGAAGTCTTTGTTACAGCGTTTTGGAGCCAGTAACAGATAAAGTCAAAGTTTAGTAGCATATGGTCACTATGCCCTAGCGGCGGTTTGATGACCACCCTATCTACCAGGTGAGCCTCGTTCGTAATGACCAGATCGAGCAAGGAGGGTGTCTGTCCTGGACGGTGCCTTGTAGGTAGATCGACATGCTGTGTCCAGGCTTTCTCATGGATCAACATTGCCAAGGACTTCGAGAACCCGCAGCCACAGTCCTCATGAGAAGCCGCCATAGAGTTGAGTTTGGGTGCGTTGAAGTCACCCATAATAAGAAGATGGGAGAAACGCTGGGCAGACGTGAGTCTGTCTAAGGTAGCAAGGATGGCTTCGTCGTCGGATGCACTGCATGACGGCGAGCGGTACACAACACCGGTAAGAAGCGTGTCACGTTTGCGAAGTTGGAGTTTAATCCAGAGCGTGTCGCATTTCTCTGGGAAGGTAAATTCCCCTACGACAGCTGGCACTGGGAGCTTCTGGCTTAGGAAAACGGCGCAGCCTCCCATGCGTCCACGGGAGGAGTCCGTCCGGTATAAAGAGTAACCAGGGACATGCAGTTCATTATCACTGATATCCGCGGAAAGCCAGGTCTCTGTTAATGCAAGAATGTGAGGGCTAGTGTCGTGGACCAGCTGTCTGATTTCTGGTAGTTTGTTCAGAAGGCTCAGACAGTTGGTGTACACGCACTTTAAGGCTACTTCTTCGTTTGGCTGGGTGCAAAAAGAGACAGAAGTGCACGAGGGAAAGCTTGGGAAAGTAGCCTCAGTAGTGAGGGGGGTTGTGCAACTGGCGGCGTAGTTCTGTGAGCCCTCTTGGGGGGTGGTGGCCGTTTCATCACAGCCTGGGCATAAGTGAGCGTCCCTGTTGGACGCTTCGTCCGCTTCTCTTGGCCCAAGGTCAATGACGTTCGGACCGCTCTTGCTTTCAGAGCTTTCGGAGGGTGATTTGCGGTTTTGCACCCTCGAAAATTTGGATAAAGTTGTAGATGGGAAGAGAGTATAGGACGAAATGGCCCCGATGTAGCCGGGGGGAGAGCCATCGGAATGACACTTTTTTGGACCATTTTTGACGCAGGAGGGGATCCCAGCAGACTCACTGGGCTGTAAAGCTTAGGAATAAAATATTTTTTTTGCGGCCGTTTTTTGTGTGAGATGATTGGGGGTCTAGAAGATTGGTGGTCCTTAGCACCTTTGGGATCTGTTTTACCGGCCCCCTGCATATCTACAGGCGCTTGACTTTCCAGTGAGATGGGGGCAGTGGCCTCTGAAGTGTGTGCTTGGGGTGGTTCGTCCGAGGACACCGGTGTCCCCTTGACATCAGGGATAAGGACCTTAACGCTAGCCTGGAGTTTGGGGTCAGCCTTGATGCATAACCTTGTTCTGGCAAGCTGAGAGCGCTTCTGCCGCTCCTGCAGTGAGCGATCTAGAGAGACTCCCCTGAGGTTTACGTGCTTTGTCTTTAGATCAACCATCTTTTCCAGTACTTCCTCCGCGCTAATCTTAGCGGGTAACGTCACAAGGAGTCCCAGTGACTTCTTGGTAGCTTTGGAGCGAAGTCTGCTGGCGGAAACCATTTTTGTAGACTCTGGAGAGAAACAAGCGTTTAGCACCGCTCTGGCTTGTTCCCCTGGAGAGAGTGTAGTCGGAAATCGTCCCCACAAAACAAGCCTCTTCTCCCGGAGTGCTCTGTCCTTCAAGCTCGTCGCAACTTCCTCAATTTGAGCCGTGGACAAAGCCACTGCCTTGCGAGCAGCTGCAGCGCCTGGAAGGGCCAGGGCAATGTACTCATTCAACGAGCTCAGTTCTGACTTCATGTCAGATAAAGTTCTCTGAGTATCATTCAGGGCTTTTTCTACCGTGGCTATCTGTGCACTTACATCTTTGGACGCCTTATAGCCACACTTGCACGCGCCTGACTTCTGCTTGTTCGGGGTGGCGAGTAGAGGATCTAACGTGGCCTCCAGTGAGGTGCAGCTATCTCGGAAGAGACAGCTCATACAGATAAATGGCCTCTTTGAAGAAGTGAGCAAGGCGCACTGGTCCTCTCTGAGGCCAGTACACTTAAAGTGGTACCAGTGTAGGCACGTCTGGCACTGCATACCGTTCTGAACAGTCATGCGGCAGCCGAAACGACCACAAGCACTCGATACCTCTGATCCATCGATGCTGCTGGATCTTGTGCGTGTCATTGTGTTATGGTCTGTGAGTAAATATGACAGTTGTTAATGGAAAGGAAACACGATGCTAGAAAATAATACGGATACTATCAAGGACAAAAAAGCTAATACACAATTAATACGGATAATATCGAAAACGAATAATACAATACTCAATGAGTTATGCTATTCGACAAAGAATAGCAGTGATCGTGTATAATTTTTTGATGCACCGGGCACCAAGATAGCAAAAATATGAATAGACAATGACACCAAGGAAATTTAAACCAGATCTCGAGTTACCCGCCAAAACGGATGAATTGTGATTGGCTTGTAGCGTCTACAGTTCATAGTTATAAATTGCAATTCATTTTCGTGTATTTTTGTACATAAAATTTCGTTAACTTCATCTGCACACTTGTTTTAAGGCACCATAATCACTTTTTGAGATTGGTTGTCATCAAAAATAAACCGGAGTTTCCGCGCACTGTGGATGTTTCGGTTTCAGCGATTCAGCGATTGATACACGGGTTCGAGGCAACGGCCCAAAGTTCCCGGATCCAGTCGGTTTTCCTTGCTGAGTGTCAGCGGGCTTCTGTTGACCTGAAAGGCGATCATTGGAAACAGGGTGTAGCACTGATCGGTCGGTGAAGTAACCCGACAACGAACTATTTAGCTCTGCCTATTTACTGATCTATCGACGCCGAACGTTCGTAGACCTCCGGCGCGTGTAGGATTATTTATCGGTTGCCGTCCGAACCTATCTCCTGGCGCTGTTCTCTCGGGTAATGGCCTATCATATTTTGGCTTGTCAGCTAACCATTCCGCTTGTTTATGTACGTCTTCCTTCATTTGTACGCATACTTTCTGTGCAAATTCGTTTCCTTCACAGCCTCTTTTGGGATTGCCATATTTTGGTCATTCTTGTCATTTGACTGATTCGGCCACTACAGGCTGTATAGCACAATCTACGCACGGCTGCTGCTCAGTGTCATGAATATGACGGACACAAGTTCTAGAAATACTGCCATGCAAGTCTCGATGATGGGAGTGGAGAGAAGTGATCGTTGTGTGCACCGGTCGTTGGCAAACCATGAGGCATTCGTTATCGTGGTGAGTTTGTGGTTGCGCGTCCTTTTCTTCTGGGACATGATTTCTCGAGCCTTGATATGCTGCCTCTGAAAACAATTGTGCGAAAACGAAATAGGCTAAACGTATGCACATATACATGATACGTGTATGATATGTCCTTGAAGGACTTCCGATATTGCTTGTACAAACCTTAGCGAGCAAACCTGGAGTGCGTTATATGCTCTCGGTAAGGCATTGTGCTACCTAAAGAAAGTGGCACGGTGTTCTCATGCCTATGGTGTGGTATAATAATGCGCTTGACTGTAGTCCAAGTGTGCCGTCCTATTGTTCATCATAAGAAGTTGAGGATGTATCAAAGTTAGCGGACATGTAGGGATTCAACATAACTGCTATCGAAGAGGACTGTCAGTCGTTCGGAACGGCGACGGATGCTAGCAGTGGAATGTAGTGGACAGGTTGGAGGGAGTTTATGATTTTTTAAAGGTCCGCTGCGTTATTTTCATATTGTTGAACTTCGATTGGTGTTGAGAGGTGACCTTACGCTCTTCTAACAATGCCTATTTGTTTGAGTGAGCTCCATTCCTTTTTGTCGTCCGCCATTATTAAGCGGTACTTGGCCGCCGATTTGTAATAGACGCACGCTCGTTGTTTGATTTCTGAGGAGTTTTACATTGATTCAAATAAAACCGTATTGAACCCAGTTCTTACGAGCGTGTCGTTCACTGTTTCGAAGGTAGATTATCTTCTCTGTCGTCGGATATCGAGAAAGACGTTTATTGGATCAGCAGATTACGCGCAACTCGATGTGAACTTTCACGGCTAGCGAACGGTTCAATGGTGATATCCTTAGGACAGCACCGGGGAAAAGTGAAGGTTTCCCTGTGTTGTTTCCTTTTAGATGATGTGGTTCACAACAACACAGGTGCTAGCAGTTCGTTAACCGCATGTGATTCAGGGGTATATGGAGTAGCGTCCAACATGGCAAAAAGTTTGAAAGAATGCGTATCGGAATATGAGAGTTGCAGGAGAGCGGTTACTGCACTTCCTGGAATATTCGATCCTTTTCCGAGGTTTATGCCAACTGACGTTCGTTCTACTCTGGAATACCTCACGATTCCCGTTCGAATTTGATACCTGGCGGGCAGTGTACTCATTTCAGTTTGCAAACTGCCATGTTACGCTTGCTACACAATTCATCACTTTTGAATGTTAATGAAGTAGACCTTCAATAGTACGTTGATCGTACTAGACACCTTAAGACCTCGAGGATGCAGTTATAGCTTATACTCTGTCGATCAGTTATGACCGTGAAGTTGGCATTTTTGCTGGTTGCAGCAAAAGTTGGAATATTAGCTAACGTTTCTGTGGTTTGGTCACAGGGCTGCCCGATATGACAAGGTTGATCCAAACCAAATTAACTCTTATTGTTCGAGGTACATGCTAATTATCATCCCCGATTCCGTCCAATGTCACGATTATTAGAATATTCTCTTGCACTGCGTTAAACGAATGGCATTCTAACTGCTAAGTAGTGGCTGGCTGGGGATATCTGCAGTGATCGGCAGGCAGCTTGAGTTAGTTTGTTTCTGGACAGTTTTTCTTTGAACATCACGCCACCCCAATCGAGTTGGAAGCAAGGTAGTAGAGTCAACAGAATTAGGTCATGAAGATTCTCGACGATAGAGTGGGACATAGTTCCCTTTTTATGCCGTTCCATATACATGGAAGTTGTAAAGAGCTGTCATTTGCAACCACTTCTAGCAGCAACGTTCCATCGACTATTGTCTACTCAAAATCCCGCGAGAAAATAGAAATAGTATAAGTTCCGTATAGACAAGAGGAGCTGAAAAAGTTGTCGTACATGTTTCACTGTCAAATGTGTTGGTATTCTTGTCGAAATATGACGCCAACATCGCATAGTCGTGTATAAGTCAATTTCGACGACATCTTCTAAGCGCCGCAAAGTCAAACACTCTCGAGCTGTGGGATGACGTACCACATCTCGAAAATCACACCGAGCTGACTTGTGAGACTTGAAAAAGTACGCCAAAGACAAAATGGGTTATTTCCATCAAAATGTTAGAAACATTTTTCAATACCGAACTAACACTCTTGGTACTTATTCGATTTACTCCCATTTTCTCACTAGCACTACCCATTTACAATTGATAGGCAGCGAGTATTCTGTCTGGGTTTGTGATTTTAACATTTCGAAAAATACTCCAAATAGGGTGTTTGCGCCAGAACGATCGTGTTCCCTCTGAAGGAGCTTCAAGCTCAATCCATGCGAAAGTCATGATTACCAGTATCGTGACTCCAAATGCTTGCTGATGTCAAACAGACCGTCATCACGGTGAACTTCTTTGTCTGTTTGGTACACGTGTTTATCAGTTCGTTCATTTTTAAATCACTTGGAATTGTGCAGCGGACAGACAATTCTTGGGAACTAGCGTTTGGCACTGGATAAACCTACTCCACCTTTTTTCTTCACCTGTGAGTCTTTTGACGGTAGGTAGCCCGCCGCAGTAGATACGCGTTGAGAACTAAACAAGTTAAGTGATATAACCAACAAACCCGAATGAATGCGTCCTCAGCTGGCCACAAACTACCTTATGGAATATTCCCTCTGCTGTTCCGCCGTGATTCAGACTGCGTGGACTTCTATCTGGCAGCAAATAATACATCTTGGTGATCCTATGACTGTCATGGCTATAATGTGCAACGAAGGCCCTATATGTCCAAGTGGCCTTCTGGGGGGAAATGTGAAGTGAGCCCTCATATAGACGAAGTTTTTGCTGGTATTTTGTTGTACAACCTGACGGTTCCTGTTGAGGCATGTTTGTTTAGTCCATCCATTCACCCTCTTCCCACTTCACTTTTCTATTCCGCGCTTTTCAAGCAGGACGCTTAGTGGTTTTATACTTCCTTCTTCCTCCGTCATAGCAGCATATAGAGTGCTGCACTTTTTAGTGGCTCCTGAATTATTGCCATCTGGCAACTCATCGAACTTGTAGTGAAACGTTGTGAAGCGTCCCCCCAACATTGGATTCACCGTGTGGAACCACAACAGAAAGATCCCACAGGAATGACATCCTTAACGTAGTTCGATGCAATGGTCCGGATGCTCGTACCAAGAATAAACCTTACAAAACCTTGACAGACATTAAAATACAAATGTCAACGGAATGTTCCAAATAAACTTGTGGAACGCCTAATTTTTGGGTGGCTTTCCGCTGGAAAGACGGTTCTACAACGTATCGGGGTTTCTGGAGATGGTGGCGTTAGAGTCCCTCCATCGGCAGTTTTCGGAGTCAGCTGGTCATCTCTGTCATGTGTGTTTTCTCTTGCGTATCCAGTGTGCAAATGTTTGAAGTCTGAGAAACCGAGTAACAAGTAGTTCCGAGAGTCATCCTGCAGCACCTGTTTGTCCGTACAAACTACATATTTGGTCAGATTTTGGAATTGTCTGCGTAGAGCAGAAGCCAAGCCCGAAAAGTCCGGTCACGTCTAGTGTGTCAGATATGTCAAAAGTTAGTAGTCGCCAGTAATTCTGAGGAGGTTGTCAACAGTTCCTTCTCGACTCCCACAGAGTTCTGTTCTTCCACTGAGTCGCCGCTGCAGTCAAGTGCTCAGTCGTTCTCAAGAAGCATGCCAAGATAAAACTCGTTAAAGCAAGCAGACCCTGACGGGTGACCGTTGTCCGATATTCGAAGAGACAAGGAAAGTTCATGCCAACCTGAGGCTGGGTTATTCACCCAGCGCTCCAGACAATGAGGAATTTTTGACGCCAGACATAACACCGATTCCCAAAAATTAGCAACGGCCAAATTTTTATACCCGCAGTCTGAAAAATTTAATTCTACCGAACTGGATGCTGATCTCCCCAAGCAGTTTGAGTTATAACTTGCTTTTCAACCAGTTGGTGCAAATGAGCACGGTCTACTTCGGAATGCCAGCTTGCACTGGATTCGGTTGCAAGGACCCAAAATTTCCACTCAAAATGCTTCTCGACACTCCGTTCAAAACCAGCACTGCACTATCGGTTCTATCCTTGTTTAGACTCATCTGGTTGACGTAATCTGAACTGGGGACAGAACCATCGACCCTTCGTGTTACCAGCTAGAGCTATGAGCACTCCGGTCAACAGATCCACGAACATCGTTTGTAAGGAGCGGATGTCTATATGTAGAATGTTTGTGGGTCCAAATTTCCTCAGACTGATTGTCGCGCTCTTTCTCGTTATTCTGCGTTATCACAACAAGCGACCGGTTATAACCATTCGTCAGTGATTATAAGAAAGGTAACTTCTGTAGAATGAGGACCTACTGCTAGTGCGTGCAATTTTGGTCAACGTATGGGGCGATGCATTCTTTATCATGTGGTTGTAACTCACGTTTTATTTATGAATGAACCGGCGTACTTGGTGAACGTCGGTTCTTATCGGTACATAGTATAGTGCCATTAAATATTTGCTCGAGGAGTTCTGCTTACCCGTTATCCGCCTATTTGTAAGCGTATCCTGCCAGGCTGTTGGAAATGTAACGCAGCTAAACTGTTGTCTGCTGTTCCATTGTGAGTGGGCGTTTCTCCTGTAGTGGCTAATGTCGCATTAGAGGTATCTCCACCAACTGATCGGTGCATACTCTAAAGGTAAGCTGGGAGAGAGAAATGTCCTGCCTGAAAAACACTTGTTTAAGCGAGGGACCAGTGCAGTGGGTAATATAATAATTCTCGCACTGTTTTGCCTCCATCTTGCCGTGGTCCGATCGTCGTAACTTGGGCCACTTTCTGCACACCCCCTCTGCTCTTGTAGCTTATTGCTTGGTTACCGGATTAGTGTTAAGTTTAAGTGTAAGCCTTCAAGATGAAGTAGCTGTCGCCGATGGAACGTGGAAAGTGGTTGCTGTGGGCTCGTTGGACCCGGCTGGTAGGTGTTTGTCCCAAGTGAATGATCTGACGTGTTTCAGCAGCACGCGCCCTACGGTCGAGTCACTGGTCATGTCACTTCCGAAGGCCGTACATGGTAATAACATCTGATTGATGCGTGTGCACCACTGTCACTCACTCCTGCGCATACGGATCAGATAGGTTGTGGAGATGTTGCTGATGGCCTGCTTTTATGAAGCTTGTGGTCGTGGGAGGTCAGTACTCGATGGAATTAGACGGAGGGAAGACCGCTTACATGTATTACGCCGGCTCACTACGTCAGGGCTACCTTCCGGGTGGAACTGTTTGTTACGAGGCTGATGGAGAAGGTCGGGCAACATTGCGAATGCAGCCAGCTCTATCTACCTGTTTGGAGCGCTTCATATGCTGGTATATATCAGTTACCTATTTCCATACGAGACTTTGTATTTATGGCTTATCAAAAAATACTACAATGATGTCCGACTGTCAGCCCCCTGTTACCGCAAAACTGGTCTGTAGTAGAGAAGTTAGTATATACTTTACCGTGGTCCGCTGACAATTCAAAATGCCTTTCCTTAAGAGCAGTGGAAATGTGGTCCCCACTGACGTAGAAGTGTAAGGAGGCGGTAGGGCTCGGAAACAAAGCATGTGTTATCGGCAATGTTTGGATGTGCGATAAATGGTTTGCTCCGGTGTGATCGGAGACCGGTGACAACAACAAAGCGAAGAGGGAAAGGAAGCACAAAGTGGGCTCCAACTCACTGGGTGGTCCTCGAAGGCGCGCAAGGAGAAGAGCGTCAAAAGTCTCCGATCGACCAATAGGTGAGTCTTTGGAAAAATGGCAGGCGTTTGCTGCGTGCAATCATCTGCGCAAAGGAAGGAAGTGACACCGATTTTCTATCAGACCTTCCATAGTTGTAACTCACAGTCATGGGTACACAACAGACAGGCTGGAGAACACGGTCG
Source organism: Paragonimus westermani (assembly GCA_008508345.1). Taxonomy (NCBI): domain Eukaryota; kingdom Metazoa; phylum Platyhelminthes; class Trematoda; order Plagiorchiida; family Troglotrematidae; genus Paragonimus; species Paragonimus westermani. The sequence goes on from QNGE01000316.1 coordinate 269,358, forward strand.
TAGCCTGAGTCCTTACGGGAGTCACACAATCCGTAGCCACTACGGGCGGTCTTGAAAGCTTAATCTGTGTCCGTAATGCTGGATATCCCGTAGGCAACGTGACGAAGTGCCGCTTTAGTTAACCTGAGTAAGACACCAGTGAAGAATTGCATATGAACCTTTAATCTTGTACTATACTGTGGACCTACAAAAACCAATTTACTGTAACATCTGTTCTCCTCCATATCGTAGTACTACCAAGTTGCCTGTCCTCTTCAGGTGGTGAACTCCCTTGCTGGCTCACAGATCATCGGTAATCACTGTAAGCTCATTGGAAAATGTATCCCTCCATAGGTGACTAAATCGGAGGTTCACGTACTCGTGAGACCGCAAGAGCATTGCGCTGATGTATTTGATTCTATCTTACCAAGTGTACCTCACTCTACTTCACTGTAGATGGTTGAGGCGCTTAATGAAAAAGGTATACTTTCTTATGTTTGAACATACAAAGCTCACTCATTTACGTATCAAATCCTCATTAGCTCATCTCAGAAATGGTTGTCGGTGCTCAACTGCTTTACAGAGTGTTTGACTTTTGCAGCAGCCCTGCCAATCCTGCAACATGAAATGTGGAACTGATGAGTACGGCCGAACGTAATTTGCGGGGGAAACGGAATGAACACATATGGTAGGTTCAAGTGCATGGTAGTTGAAGCGAGCAGTACGAGTACGGACGGCATGATGAGAGCAAACAGTGCAAAAAATTGAGCTAGGAACGTGAAACTCACTAGAAAAGGGACATCTGAAAGCGCCAGGGACGCCGGAGTATCTCTTACTTTGTTGATGCAACCAACGGCAGCAGCTGTCACACTCGATCCATTTCGTTACGTCATCATCCTCTCTATTCTCTTGGCCACATTCTGATAAGCGTCGGTCCCCCACACGAGGAGAGTGCTTTCAGTGGACACCACGCTTCCTCTTCATTATGCTTTACTTGGGAGACGGGCTACTGTGAATACGGCGTAATCGGACGTTGCTTGCGACCTCCATATAGTCCATAATTACAGGCCACTTTTCAAGGCCCACTGCAGGAGACGTCCTCTGCATGCATTGCTTCCTGGGCATCAATTCACAACGTGAAGTCAAAGGGTGGTACACCTGGGGTGAGGCTGGTGTAAACCCGTGAACCTCGGAGTCAAGGCTACGTAATGACTCTACAAACGCTTTCTCGACTGACGTAGCTACCTCCAAAACTTGTTCCAACGTCGACATTACCCGTTGATACCTCTCACCAGGTATACTGTTGACAATCTCACAAATGTTCGGGGTAAGTTTTCTAGCTTCCATCAGCTTGCTTGTCTTACTTGTTAGCTTCCTCCTATTGAAACATCCCAGAGGTGCAGCTACTACTGTGAAGCTTTTGGGACTAGCCAACAACAAACACCAAGTGCACGTCAATAGACCGCTGGCCTAGATCAGGTTATTGCTGTCACATCATACAAGTTGTTTGCATGGTGGTTTCCAGCTACTGAAGAACGAACACATGCAAGACCTATGACACTCAACGCTAACAACGTGCTCAACAATAAAAGTCACTTTCCCCTGCTCCGTGTTTGACACGTGAACAGTCTTCCTCCAGTTGCCCACAGCTCTACTGAGCGCATATGGCTTTAGCTGTTCGAACGCATTAAGATCACACACTTCACACTCAGAACGCCGAACTCCTACTGAAGGAATCTTGACCATCCACCTGAATTTCACTTCCAAGTGCTCAATTCAATCCAATGTTTCTCTAACGAAGTCGGACAGAGCGGGCCTCGGTGACACATTACCCTTAATATACCTACTGACAATCTCTACTGTATCAGTCACACCATTTCCATAATGCAAAAACCACGTCTTGCATACGTGGCCCATAATTCTCTCACGGTCAGCAAGAGAGTTCACGCGTAATCATCAAGCTCTCTCGTGCGGTTTCTAACGGTCCTAGCCATGCCGTCTAATTTTCCCCCGGACCTGGAATATAAAAGGCTCCCAGTTCCTACGCTACAAGGTTCTCTTCTCCTGAATACATAACCTCTGACTGCTTACTTCTGAACCATATTCTTTTTTGTATGAAGTGAAGGGAACGAAATTTCAGCAATAAGAAGGTGTTCCCGCAGTCATTTCAGCTGCGCCGGATCCCTGCTTACTAGAATCGTTCGAATATCTCTTGCTGACATAAGCTGACTGAAGTATATCAACATGACCTCGGCAAATAAACTATAAAAACGCCCTGATCTCTAACACCACAGTCTGTCACAACAACGTGCTATAAGTAGCAGGCTCCGCCGTTATACTTAGTCGTGAAATCTGCCACTACAAAATTTCTGCTCTGTACATAGAGTTCCTGCAGCTACCACGTCAAGAATGACAAAAACAACAGCTTGCCTTCGTTGTCTGTTTTGGAATACATAGATTCAACGGATTCCGACATCTTCCGTAGACTCTGCAGATCGCAGTCTGAGTACACTCAAAACTACTTCCTTGCCTCGAAAATCTTACATCAGTACGATTCATTACGATATCCCACTCACGCCTCACGTGATCATCGACTTCGTGGGTCTCACAGAAAACATTCAACAGCCGATATACAGCTTCCCCGGCCGTATTTTCTAGCATACTGCTGGCTGAATAGGCATTGGGACAATCGACGCTGTCCTGTGATTGTGGGTGAGGTAAATTTGTGATAAATGGAGATCCTCGTCTTTGCATACTACATGGATAACGAGAGGACACTGAAATTTCTCATACCCGCAACACCACGTCACCATATGTAACACACGCATCGTACTCACCTAAGATTTCCACCTTTTTACTGCATGTTCCTCGTAGTACAATGCGCTCAACAAAGACAGCGCTGCTTGTAGGTGGCACATTCCGGAAGCCCATTTTCCAGAGTTCCGGTTGTACTGTACAAGTGTCACTATTTCTCCAAACGCGACTGGTTCCATTCTCCAGTTTAAACAGTCGCAGCTTCTTGTCGAATTACGTGCGCATAACACAACGGCAAACCTCCAGAAAGTAGGCTTGAAACAATATACTGAAGTCGAACAGTTCCGGCGTTATGCACAAAATCTGGCTTTCTGGCAGTTGTGCACGCACATTTCAATTTATACTACGCGGCCGCTAGTAAGCAGCCACTGTGTCAACAACAGCTTGTTCATACCCTGCTGGCTCAGATCCACTTTCTTGCACGTGGCAGCCAACAACATCACCTATCCGGAGTCTGCGTTTCCACCGTTTTCATTGGTTCTCATATTTCAGGGCTTGTGGCCAGTATGGTTGGAGTTAAATTGTCGTCAGTTGGTTCAACAGGTTCAGTTAGTTCGTTACAGAAACAGGAAATTTCTGAGTGCATGTGATTCCCTTCTTAATCTTGCAGAAAGTAGCGTGAATTCAGATACCCACCTCCTGACCCACTACAGCGGTAGCACCGGGTGAATAATAACTGATGTGTGTCAGGTTGAAACGTGTCAGGTCACAGGACTTGCAGCAATTGCCGGGCGGTGTTCACTTCTCTGCGCCCGTGAACTCCACGAGTTTCAGTGTTCGGAATCAAATAAAGCAGACTAAAGTTTGCTTTGTTTAATAGAAAATCATCTTAGGAGACAATTGCTTGCGGTAAAAGGATGGCTGGCCAATAACATTTACCTACCAGATTGATATGCAGGGTTACTGCAGCCGCCGGTGCCACCTCGCCTCTTCCAGACCTCCGCTGTTTGATCACCAGTCGGTGTCCATGGCTCGGAGAGAAAGAGAAGTGAACACCTTGTGAAGGATCACCATTTATATTAGGAAAGAAATATAAAGGGAAATTCATGAACAGAAAAAAGAATAAAATGAACAGCTCATTCTCCGAATTCCCAAAACAGCTGAGGAAAATCGATTACCAACACTTATCAAGCCTGTGCTTGAAGCAGTTCATTTTCGTAGCCACCACCAATTTCTCTGGTAGTTTACTTCAACCCTACACTACTTAACGGGAGGAGCGAATGCGAATATTTCGGTTGGCATGCGCTTTGACCAGGGCCCAACCGTACACCCGGAGAGCTGAACTACTCTTGTGAACAGGTGGCTGTTTATCAGTACCAGTTAGGCCCCGTGTAAATCTCCAGGCCTCAGAGAATTCCCCACAGTTGAGTCTTTCATCTGAGGAGGAAAAGCTGAAATATCCGAGTACGCTGTGATAGTCTATACCCCTAAGTTTTACCAACAGTTCTGTTAACCAACCCGGTACAAGTTCTAGCACTTCTGAAACTCAAAAATTCATAGATTTCAAGCTTGCACACAATATACGACACGGGGAAGCGCACACGATAATACATCAAGATTAACGTTTGTATGAGAAATGATTTGTCGCACGCGTAATTTGAATGGTTATGTCAGTCTTTGCGAAGACGCCCCACAATATATACCGAGAAGATTTCAAATGTAAGAAGACGACGTATTACTAAATGTTGATATCGTTTACTCGTGAAAAATTGCTCTCGTGTGGCTTTTTCTTCTTTACTTTCCACTGTTGGACCTTTGGTTATGTGCACCCTGGTTTCATTTCCGCTTGTCGTCCCGCCATTACTGGAAGGCTGTAGTTATACGTATTCATGTGAGCCGTTAAACTTGGGACTAGTACATTTGGTGGATTTAATATCGATGTTTGCTGTTATTTTGCCTACTAAGTTTGCAGTACTTTCCTTGCATCCAAGCGGTTTGTCGATGGGAAACTCGCCATTAAGACCGTCTTTCTTCTCCAAAGTGAATCGGTTGCTTAGGGGGCCCGGAATTTGTGAGCGCTCGTTGCATTACAAACGCGACTATTCTGTATCCAGCTAATCGACAGATGCTGCCAGTGCACTAGGCATGGCTGGAACAACCGCTAGGTGTTCATTGTTAGCAGTACCCGTCAAATCCGCTTTCGTGATGTTTATGCGTTCGTACTTGTACTGGCTGAATGGATCCACCTTAATGCACGCGATACACAGATGCGGTTATCTATGTCAATATCCTGAAGCTTCCCAGAGGAATACAGTGGTCTTGGGCATACCTGCCACACCTGTTTACTGATGACAGTTCCGTTATCCATCTCCAACAGTTGGCCGCTGATCCCCAGATGAGCCATATTGCTGAGGCTATCAAAACACCCTCAAATTTTCCCACGATTCCTGCCTTAGTTTATTCTTTTTACAAGCCTTTTTATTCTACAGAATCCCTTAGTCTTCGCAGGGACGTGTCTGGGAAGGGTTAGTTGTCCGCTGCTTAAGGACCGTGGTACACTGACCTTCATCCTGACCTTTTTTGTTGCTCTGGCGCGATGGTCAGCCTCCCGTGCTGTTTTGATCCGGAGGAATATGCTGACCACGATATCGGTTCTTTCAGGTTCAAACATGTCACGCTGGCCAAGGGGGAGCAGCCAGACCAAAGGCAGATAAGCTGGTTGCGGATGATGACCGCGTTGTGCCCTGGTTTGGCTTGATGGTCGTCCTCGTTTTTTGTCTGAATTGTCTCTGCAGCAGTATTGGTCCCAAGTGTGTCCACTCTATGGAGTTGTGGCTCTTGAGGTTGTACGCAGCCGGTGCAAGTTGCTGTTTGCTGGTGACCGTCATTTTTAAAGTTGTGTATGTCCATGTGTGTCATTCGCTGCCCTGCGGATCAGGTTTTTGAGCCGAAGGCATCGGTTGGGGGTCCTCACCACCCACCGTCTAGTTCCAGGCGTTGTGACAGTATCTAAAACTCACGTAATCTGTGGGGTCACGAAACAGAAGGGAAAAACAGAAACGGCAATGACCGTTGCGCAGGATAGAACAGACAGCCGCATCTGCTGCACATGGTAGGGTGGATTGGCAAAAATGTACTAAGGCCAGCCCATCAGTCACTCCTTATCGCGTCCCCTACTAACTACTCCAAAACTTATCCTGGAGCAGATAACGCCCACGCGAGTCTCAGTAACACGAATACTTACCTGAGACAGACCCGGGGATCGAAGACGCCTCCAATAAGGACATGGAACGTGCACACGCTGCTGAATCGACGCAGCGCCACAATGCGGCCGGAAGAATGAACCGCGCTGATCGCGATGGAACTGCGTCGCTATGGAATCGACGTAGCAGCCTTAAGTGAAACAAGGCTTGCGGACAAATGTAAGTTGCGAGAAGCGGGCGTCGAGTACAGCTTCTGCTAGATGGGATACCCGGCAAACGGTGCTCGGAAGCATGGTGTTTGTTTCGCAGTCACTGATCACATCAACGCTTTGATGGCAGGTGAACCGCACGACATAATCCCCCGAATCATATCCATGCACCTGCGACTCGGTCGAGGTAAGTGAGGTACATCTGTTGGTGTTCACGGTCCAACTATATGTCATACTGGCAGTACAAAGGACCAGTCCCACGATCATCTCTCCGCTACAATTCGGCTGGCACCGTGGAGTGACCGATTGTTTGTTCTGAGCGACTTGAACGTTCGAGTTGGACGCCACTCGGTAGCTTAGACAGGAGTCCTCGGACCATACGGCATCAGTTCAGTCAACGAGAACGGTGATCATCGGCTGCACCGGTGTGCTACTCACGATCTGGCTATCGCAAACACCCGATTCCAGCTGGGTGCGAGCGACATCACGACGTGGACTCATCCACGAAGCGGTCACCATCATTTGCTTGACTACGTGACTGTGCGGCAGCGCGACATTCGTGAGGTGCGCATCACGTGGGTGATGCGCGGTTCTGGATATAGCACAGATCATTGGCTGGTCAGAACCAAATTGTTTATTCATGTATGTAAGCCTGTTTATCGTAGATATTCGGGACAACAGCAGAAGTTGGATATCAGTCGGCTGGAGAACTGGGAGACGAAGACTGCCTTCCAGCGTGCAGTCGTCGCTCGTCTGCACCACGCTCCTGCATTCAGTACCCCCAAGTATATATGACAGCAGCTTAACGGCAACAGTCACCGTAAAGATCGGTGTGGAGCGTAGGAAACGTCTGGACTGGTTCGACGACAACAACGTGGCTATCCCCAGCTTGGTACGAGAACAGGTTACATCGTTTTCCGCCCACAAAGTGAACCCGCACGATGAAGAGCAGAAAGCGACTTTTCTGAGTGCTCGTCGCCAATTAGCCGGGCATGTTCGATGAAGCATGAACGACTGGTTGAAGAATCAGTGTGAGCAAATGTAGAACTGCGCCATACTTCTACAACGTATGCAGTTCTGCCATTCTCTCAAGGCGACCTTCGGTCCATCCTTCCACGCCGCTGAGGTACTGGCTGACGAGAGTACCGACCGTTGGTCCATATAGCCAGGTTTCAACGTGATAGTCTGGGGTAAACTCTTCGGAAACCTGCCGAACTCTCCCGCTGCTATTGGTTAAGTGACTATGAACAGCCCGCCGCATCAGGCCGTCAAATATCCACTAGCTCGCACCTCGGGTTTGTGAGAGACGCACAGAGCGATTGGATATATGCGCAACGAAAGGGATGTAGACGAAGATGGACTGCGGATGAAATCCTGAAAAATGGCGGGTCGGTACTAAAACACGCTTTGCTATATCTGGCTCGATCCGCCTGGGAACAGGAAAAAATGACATGAGTCCAGTTATTTTCTGGTAGTATCTTTGTTTAAAGGTGAGGGTTGTGAGCAGTGCGCTGAGATTTATCGGATATTAGACCGCCGAGCTGTATAGATGAGGTGTTTGCGAGAATCTTCCCAAACCAACTAAATATGGCCGTTTTTTTAATCAGTGTTCTTGAGGAGCAAACTGGATCCCCGACAAATCGCGGTACAATCAGCTAGGTGTTTTCTGTTCGATAGATTCAGGAAAAACGCCGGGAACTCAACCAACCCCTGTAGGTTGTCTTCGTATACATTATCAATGCACTTGATTCCGTGGACCGCGAGGATTGTGAACAGCACTTGGTAAGTTTGTATGTCAGAGTGTATTCTTTAACGTGATTAGAATTTTGCATGTGGAGATGAAGGCGATCCAGTGGACCGGACTCTGGAAACTTCAACATTGTCAGTGGCGTGAAGCGCAGTCGTGTCTCAACTTTAGCCCTCTTCAGTTTGTATTCGACTGCCATGGTAACAGTTGCTTTCCAGGACTGGTCGGAGGACAACGCTGAGGCTGGGAATCGGACGGATGGTCGCCTGCTGATTATTTGGCGCTTTGGCGAGGCGCTCCAAGTGCACACACAGCAGTATGCGTGCTTCTGTTTGCAAAATCAACAAGCTGTCTGCTCACGATGAACATGAACTCCACTAACCGGTCACGGCTCTCGCGAACGCGGCATTCAAGTATGGACTAGATACCATCACTAGTCAAACATTAGCTTTCTTTCAGCCCTCCCGGGTGTAGGTAATTTTCCTACACGTGGGCCTGAGATTCGCATCGACGGAGATGTCGACAGCTGCGCGGACTATTGCTACTTGGGTAGCAACTTGCCGGCAGATTTGACTGCGGACCATAAAATGAAAGCTGGCACATCAAAGGCCGGTGTTGCTTCCGGGTGTCTTGAAAGGCGTATATTGAAGGACCACAACTTGAAGGTGGTCAATAGGCTTGTGGTGGAATTCTACTCGGTTCGCCGCTAATCCAAACCCCGACATGACGGAAGGTCCGACAATCCAATATCCGCCAATCCAAATATCTCCTTAAAGATACAACACCAGCATTGGACGAACGGTCTGAGTGTCGTGCCTCTCGTTATTCGCCAATCCGTTTTTTCCGTATTCGATCAGTTAACACACAGTTTATGACTTTGCATGTGCTAATATGATCAACCAATGACGGACTGTGACGGCTTTAGTACTGTTGTACATCCACAAATTTGGCGTCTCAACTCATGAATAACAACCGCTTACTGCTACCAGTACCAGGTCCTCTTATTACTTGCGTGGGAGGTTTCAACTCGAGTACGATTTCTAAGGCTATTCGGAGTCCATAATTTCGAGTATCACAAATTGGCGCCGCGGAATGGAACTGTCCACAGTTGTGCAATTGAACCTTCATGCTGGTGCGAATGAAATCAAGGAAGGGTCTAACGGTTTGATGTGGATAAGAAAAACTATTCAGCTTTCTTCGTTACCGCTGGTAGTCGTGAATTGTATTCGTTACTGAAGAATCTGGCTTATCCGAATGTTTCATCCATGTTACCGTTCGGCGAACTAAAGAAACTGCTGTTAAAGCACGTGAGTCCTGTCAATATCCAAACCGCTAAACGGGGGATTTTAATTAGCCAGTGCGTCCAATCAGCACGAGCTTCCATGAGTTCATTTTGCAATTACAAAAACAAGCTGCCGGTTACAACCTCGGTGACAAGCTGGAGAAGCATCCACGCGATCGATTGATTACTGGCGTCAATTGCACAAATCTTCGGCGTAGCTTGCTGGTCAAACAAGATATTAGTTTCCAAGAAGCTCGAGACATCTGTGAGCAGGATGATGATGTCAGTGCTGCCACAGCTGATTCGGACGGGACATAATTTCAGAAGACCAAAACGCATAATGCCACCCGAAGTCAACCGGTAAACAGACCTCCTCATGCACCCATCATCGGTCCCGGTTCAAAGGATTTTAACAAGTGTTTCTCGCGCGGTGAGTTACATTAACGATCATCTTGCCGATTTCCTAATGCTATATGTCATTTATGCGGTAAATCTGGTCATAATAAAAAGGTATGCGGAAGTCAAAAATGTCACCTGAATCAAGCTAGGGGGACAAGTACTATAGAACCGTCCACTGCTGTTTATTCATCATTGCGAATGAAATCCAGGGCTGAGCAATCTACTTATAGATGCCTCAAGTTCAAATCGGGATGTAAGTATGAATTCATTATGGACACAGGAAGTAACGAATCCATTATTTCCAAACCGCTGCCCGATCGCACGGTCCCTAATACTCAGCTGAGACCAACAACGATAGAAGTACGCGGAGTTACTGGTCATCGTTTAGCTCTGCAAGGTGAAGCGGATGTAATGATTGTTGGTAATGATAATGAACTGATTCCACTACGTTTCTTGGTGTCGGAAGGAAGCCCAGCTATTTTGGGGTTAAAAGCTTTAAAACAGCTCGACTTTGCTCCTTCTCTAAATACTAATTACAAAAGTGGTCCAAGTGAAGGGCACCAAGCCCAGTTAGTCAACCTGTTGTTAAGCATTCACAACTTTCAGAAGGGATGAAAGTAGAACCAGCAAACCTGGAGATGCAAGGGGACCCGGTTTTTCTAAAGCGCCGAACAATAACATATGGAATGAGAGAACATGTGCATAATGCTCTCAACAGATGGAAGGAATACGGCATAATCTCGCAAGTTAACTCATCAGCATGGGCCACACCAATCGTTGTGGTTATGAAAGAAGATGGCAAATCACCTAGGATATGTAGTGACTATTGGTTAACGCTGAATCCAAGACTGAAAAAGTGCGCAACAACAACTGAGGAGCCGGAGGATTTTATGAAGGCCCTGCACGGTAACAAAGTATTTTCGAAAGTTGACGTGATAAACGCATACTTACAAATTCCACTGGAGTACGATTCTAAGGCGATCACTACGATTAACACCCCTTGGGGATTATTTCAGTACAATTTTTTACCGTTTGGACTACACGTATCAGCTGGGATATTCGAGGCTGCGGTTGATGATGTAATTATCGATTTACCAGGAGTACGCGCTTATGAAGATGATGTAATCCTATACGCCGTCAGTGCAGAGGAGCATGATAAGAGGTTGCTTTCAATTCTGAAACGATTCAGGGATAAGAACATAGCCATAAACCCTTCTAAGTGCGTGTTCCAAGCGTGAGAGTTGAGTTTTCTTGGCTTTACCGTATGTGATATAGGATACAGGCCAGACCCTGACCGATACAAAGCTTTAGTTACCGTCATATCACCAACAGACCAGGATGAGCTGCGATCAATAATGGGATGTTTGCAGTACAATTCTCGTTTTATCCCAAACTTTTCGACGAAAGCCCAACCATTATTTGCGGTTCAGTCAGCAGAAACACGGTCTTGGACTCAAAAAGACGAAATCGTTCTGCAAGAATTAATAAAAGTTGTGATTAAAAGACCGACGTTAGCCCCATTTACTACGTCTAAAGTTACCACGCTGATCACAGATGCATCCAGTGTTGGCGTTGGTGCTGTTTTGGAGCAGGAGGTATATCCGATCATTTGCATATCACGTTTGTTGAATGAGGCTGAGCAAGGATATTCACAAACACAAAAGGTGGCGTTAGCAGTCTGCTGGGCTGCCAGAAGACTACACAAATATTTGTTTGGTGTTTGAATCCAAATTGTTTCCAATCATCGAGCCTTACGGTATTTATTTTACCCTCACAAATCAATTGCCAGATCAGCAGCGGCAATGATACAGCGACGGAGTCTAGTTCTAGCAGCATACGGGCATGAAATCGTTCATCGTCCTGGTAAACAGATTCCTCAGGCGGATTTTTCATCACGGTATTCCAGTTTTCTAGCTGCTGAAGCCTGTTTGCTTGCTTCGCCAGCTATTCCAATAAGCGGAGAGGACTTGATCAAGACAACTAAAAACTATTATGGCACTGTAATTGCCGCGATGACCAGGAGTTGGTCGTCAAATATTGAGAAGAAACACCAAGTAGTATTCTGCAACCGAGAGGAGTTGTCAATAAAACCTGATGGTGTGCTGTGTCGGAGAGATCAGTTGGTCATTCCACCACCGCTACGAAAGGCGGTATTAGACGACTCGCACAAAGGCCGCCTGGGTGTGAAGAAAATGAAATCCCTGGCTCGACATGTGTTGGTGGCCGGAGATGAACTCGAATATCAAAAGCATTGCAGTGAACCGTCACTCCTGCCTCCACAAAATGAAGACAAGGCCGAAGAATTGGACACCTTGACCGGACAGCTACCTACCACGACAACCGGTTCACGCAGACTATTGTGGACCACCTATTGGCAACTATTACATTCTGGTGTTGATTGATCCATAGTCACGGTGTCCAGAAATATTTATTACAACCTCACCTTACACGGCATTTACCATGTATGCATTTCGTAAATGTTTCCATTGTGAAGGCTTTCCGCAGGGCTTGGTGACGGACAATTATCAATTAAGCAGCAAACTAGAACTTGGGTATCCAAGTCATTAGTACGTTTGCTCCATCTGCTCAGTGTGCCGCATCCGCGAAAAAGGCGCGGCAGGCGTTACATCGACTGAAGTAAGCCATCGCTAACCCTTGTTCAACGTTGTTCATTTCACTATACTCGACTATAGTTCGCCCAAACTTGGAATATTGTGTCCAAGCTCGGGCACCATATCTCAAAAGGGACACAGCCGCCCTCGAAAAAGTAGCAAAGCTCGCCACATATGGTATGCGGTATGAAGTGTTTAAGCCACCAAGACTGACGAACTTCTTTGAACTTACTTTTGGTCGAACGCAGACGGTTAAGGGTAGACCTTATTGAAATGTACAGAATTACCCACCATACTGGAACAAGTCCCATGACAGGTTTGCTCGAAATGCGACAGGACAGAGACTTAAGTGATCATAGGTTCACAGACAAGAAAAAATCACGATTGGCTATCCCATGTAACTTCCTCACCAAACGTGTAGTCAACTCGTGGAACAAGTTTCCTCCAAAGATAGTTGAGGCCGCGAGCGTGGATATATTCAAATGAGAGCTAGATAAATGCTGGACCAACCTTTTTCCTACTTTGTACTCATCGAAGTATGATTGCTTTCTGCTATTTAGAGCAGCCAGGTTTTGATACTCCTTTCCTTCTGTCCCTACCCTTAGACCACCACTAAAAACATCAACAGAAAACGCAGTCTGGTCAATCTCCGGATCACTCTAGTCAAGCATGAAGACATCAACAAGCGAATATCTTCACCAAGTCATGGATTAAAAATTTGAAATTTGACATTACCGAAAGTTTGCCAGATGTTTTGTCAGGAGGTGAAAAAGATAGAGTTGTAACGGAAGGTTTTCATGTAGTTATGAAGAGCTAATGCAGAAATTTTTCAAACGCTTTTAGCATTTCCAGTTTTTGCATGGTGGTTGACAAAATATACACAAGCTATCAGTAAGTGTGGAGTAAGGGCGTACCAGGATGGCTGAGTTATTACTAACGGGCATGTGTATTTTGACACCTATACTTGTTGTCTATAGACATGTTTACTTGTTTGTTGGCAAGTCTAAAATTACAGATCCATTCTGAAATTGATAGTTTTGTTTAGTTCAAGGGGTGCATGACGTAACATCACGCAACACAGACGGTTTTTCGTCAGATGTTATTAGGTCCGTTTTCAGAGATATCTTCCTCAGACAGGTTGAGCTTAAAAATGGACATTTCGTTCGTTATTATTGGGAAAGCTCCTGAGCTTCGTTTGAATTGATGTACATCCTTACTGGCTCTAATTTCATATGGAATTTTGTGCAAAAGGTGAGAATATCTTAGTAGGACCAAATTTAAACGCAGTTTTTTCCGGGATTTAAAAGCTGCCAAAGTGAAGTTCTTGTTTCTGAGGTTATAATTCAGCCTATGTAGTAAGAGAGTCGCGAAGCTGGCGGTGAATTTATTGTCATAGACCAGGTTATACATGAGTGCAAGGTTAAGCTTGAGTCGCCGTAACCATAGAAGACCGAGTGCATGCGTCTGACGGCGTTCTGTGTAGACCAGAGAAGATGGATAACCAATGCTTGATGACTTCACATATATCGTTTGCATATATATGAGGGAGAGTGACGGTCCCGAATCAGTTCCTTGTATCACCCCACTATTGACTAGTTTGGACGTTGAGCTATCGTTTCCCATTTTCGCTGTTTGTGTGCAGCCTTTAAAGAATGAGGAAAACCAGCTAAGCAATGGGTCACGTATACCAAAGGATGCTATTTTGAGCAGAAGGCGCTCGTTAGGCATAAGATCGGAAGCCTTCCCTATGTCCAACATTATAATGATTATCACCTCACCGGCGTCAGTAGATTCTGTCACATGGTCAAGAAATTCTAGCTGGCATGTAATGCAAGAACGGCTGTTGAGAAATCCATGCTGGCAGTGGTTTATAAGGTTTCATGATAACAAGAATTCGACCGTGCGGCATTTTTGTATTCTTTCCAACACCCTGGAACAAATTGGATCGCGGTTAATGGGACGATAATTGCTGACGTCATGTCGCGAGCCACTTTTATAGAGGGGCCTATTCGTAGAATTTCTCCAATGAAGAGGGAAGGAACCTGATGTTAGAGGAAGTGTATAAATATTAAGCAGATGTAAAGGATGCCTTCCCCTCCATGGTTTAGAGCAACGGGGTGAATGCCATCGTAACCAGGTAGATAAGAAAGTTCGATGATAGGTCATTGTGGGCGTATGAGCCCAGCATCAACAGGGATATGGCTTAGGAAGGTACTTGTACTTACAGGGAGAGATGGAGACAGCACCTGTCTTTCAATGTTGGAGGAAGCAGCAAAGTATGAACTGAAGACTTCACAGATTGTAATAGGATCATCTATTATGGTTTTGTCCTGTAGCGTCACTACTGTGATAGCAGGGTCGTTCCCATAGTTCCTGCGTCTCATCAACTGCATCGAATGCGAGCTCTTATTTGTGGCGTTAAGCCCACATTTTTCTTTACTTATGTGCAGCATTTTGGTTCTATATTCAATAAAATTGAACATTTCACGCATTTGTATGGTAGGAGAGAAATTGCGTTTTCCGGTACTGTGATTTATGACATTTGAGCTTATGTTGCTCCTTTGGAGTGAGAATTATGCGATTACCGTACACATTAGGTGTTTTTCATCTTCGCGGGGCTGTGATGTGCATGCAAGACCTGAAGTGTTCATAAAGTACTTCGGCCGCAATATTGAGATCGGAGGTCAGAAAAAATGTGTTCCAATTTAGAGATCTGAGCAGTGTGGTGAACACGTTCCAGTCGACGAATTTAGTTTGGTGGTTATGTATGACGGTCAACGTTTTTTCACGGCTTTTAGGTTGGGTGCCACCTGCGTTTGCGTTTATGACAGGGAGTGTTGAATAAGTGCCAGAACGGTTTGGTTGGGTAGTGCAGCTATGAAGGGCGGAGTTAGCAGGGGGGTTTGGAGGGCATGCGTCCCTCTATATTAGGGTAAGTTTGGAGTGAGTTGGTCATGTCCACTTGCACGTTGTCAACAAAGAGATCGCGGGTTGCGTTTACGTAATCATTCGAAGTGCATGGGCTATCCTTATCGAAATAGGTGTTGAACGCAGGTTATACAACTTCAGGGCGACTCTGGTTTAGCCCTACACAAATAGATGCGTCACGCGAGAGTTTGCTACTACTAGGCAGAGACCTGGAATTGGGAGTTGGCAAGAGATGCGTCTTTTTATTCGCTGGGTACGGATTTGTGTTTTCCTGCTTGTTTGTACCCTTGATACCGAGGAGAAAACTTCCAGCTTTTCAAAGGGTAGTGATTTGAAGAGAGTTTGTTATCACGGACATCCCGCTGGTGGTCGGTTTGTGGTTCCCTACGGGACTGGTTCATAGTTGAGACACCGATGTGTCTTTGACTAACAGACTGGCGATGTTCTGCCTTATTTTAGCCAGTTTCCGCGCAGACCAGTTGCGGTCTAGACGCTCCATTGAGTTCTATATGGGCACAGTCATTCGCATACACTTTTTTGCCAGTTGAGTCCTCGACCGAGGTCCTCCCCTGCGCTTTGCACGCCGTTGGAACTGTCAAGATCTACTGTTAGATCATTCAGGTCAGCGAATTTGTTTTCTCAGATGGCGGTAATGTTGTCGGTGAGATCGTTCTCACATTCATGCATGGTGCAACAAAGCGAAGCGGCGCGTTCTTTGAGACTCAGCTTATCATCTCCGGGTATCCTTGTGCCATGTTTCGGTGCGGCATGAATCGCATGCTTAGAGATGGAAGTCTTGCCCAGTGGGAGTTTTTGATATCCCCTTTCAAGAGGCAATCTGTCCTCCATAATTTTCAGTAATTTGGGCGAGTTTTTGAAATTGATAGTGTCCTGGTACTGTATGAACTGTTTTGCGATCGCTTCGCTATGGAGTTTGAATAATAGTGGGCAGTGGAACTTTTGCGTCTTCTTGCGAAGACGGATGAAGGTATATAGTGTTGGGTCTATTTAAGTAATCTTCAGAAGTATCTTTTGAGTGCTTTCGAGGTGCAGCCTATCTGGCATATCGAATACGGTGGGGTTGTTTGAGCAACGCATCCGTTTCGTGATTATTGTTACGAATGTGTTGATGAATATGCTTGCACTCCGAATATTATCCGTTTCGAGACGTTCGGGTATTTCGGAAATGTAAGATAGGAAGATAAGAATCACTTTAAGAGAATCAAGTGCAGTATAGCTTGCCACCAATTGGGGGAGCTCTGCTTTCAGCTTAGATACCTTACGAAATAAATCCGCCGACACACTAACTACAGGAACAGAATAGCTTTTAGTTTGAAAGGTAAGAACTGTTCATTTTGTCGAGATTTGTTGCGCTATTCTGAGATTGCTGAGGTTTGCTTGATGTTGAAAGGTGGCCCTACGCTTTACCCTCTTCCCCAGATAAGATACATTGCTCATCCTCGGTCTTACACAACCTACTTTGACCGTCCCCCTTACCCCTATTTAGTCCGAGCCCTGTAAACTTCCAAATACCGAAACTAGACATTTTTCTGCCATATTTTTTCCTGAGTAACTTGTGATTCCCGCCAGTTCTCGATGCATGAACAGTCGTTTTGCTCTGATCATTTGTTTGAGTGAGCTCAACCCGTTTTATCGTCCACCATTGTTGATCGGTGCCTGGTTGTCAATTTGTTGTGCGGGCACTTTCTTTTTTGATTTCTGAGGATTTTCACATTCGAGGTGAGACACTTTTCTTGTACATTGATTCAATTAGTACCGTATTAAATCCAATTATTACGAGCGCCTCCTCGTTAACCGTTTCGAGGATAGATTATCTCTGTCGTTGAATATTGAGAGGCATTTACTGGATCAACAGATTACGCGTAACTCGGTGTGGACTTGGATCGTTAGCGAACGATTGAATAGTACTCGAATTCCTCAACATCTGACCAAGACGGTTGCACTCTGAGGAGGACGGATGAGAACGCAATCCAGTCATAGAATTCCTGCATTCTACAAGAATCGCGAAGTCGGACATTGTGGAAGGTTTCACCGGTCCTAAAAATCTTGGCGTTATCGGGGCTGATCCTGCCACCCGTGACCAGCGTTGTTATAATGGACGATCAAGCACTTCTTTCACAATCGAGGCTGCTACAATGTCTCATGAACCATTCCCAATGTTGGACGAGAATTATCTGAATACCCATAACTACGGTGATGTCCCCCTTTCTATTAATCCTCATTCTTTAAAGTTTACGAACAGTCTTTTCAGGCCAAATGTTTTAAGTAATTCTAAAAACTTTCTTAGTGCTGAGGACCCCCCTGAACCGAGTGCTGCTAAGCATGATTGTTGTTTGTTTGGGGCCCCTAGAACTAAGCAGGGATCCGGCCCAGGGATAGCGATGGAGACGGTGACGGCTCCATCGGAGAAGATGGAGAGTATGTTCAAATCTCGTTCTGTTTTGCCCGTTTTGCTTAATCGTGCTCAGATGTATGATTCTAATGAAGTTTCTGATGACCTGTTAGAGGGAGAGCTGGTCGTGAGGGCAGAGGAGCTAGAACTGAGTTGTAGACTGCTCGAACTCCATAGTAGACAGGGTAGGGCTGCGAAACCTGAGCCCGTCCCGACAGCCAGTACTAAATTTAGTACACCACACCACCCTGGTCAATTGAGGGCCTTCGAAACAAACCCCTTTTGTTTAGACCCTGTCGAGTCGCTACAGCGGGCCCTCAGACCTTTGGTCCTTGGAGCTGGTCTTCCGAAAAGTGAGGTGGATATGTTCGATGGGTCCCCAAAGAACTACTTTACATTTCTCAGAAATTTTGAAGGTAACGTGATATACAAGTTAGTTGACGAAAGATCGAAGCTTTCGTACTCGTTGCATTATTGTTGTGATAGGGCGAAAGATGCAATCAAGCACTGTGCACTCTTGCCAAAGGAGGTGAGTTTTACATATGCTATTAGGATTTCGCACCAGTAGTTTGGCCGCCGACGTGATGTTATGCAGACGGTAAGTAAGAGGGTATTCATGGGTCCTAGGTTAGTCGCTGGCGACGTTGATGGCTTGCGTGGACTAGCCAGCCAAATGAAAGGCTGTCAGGCAATGTTGATGCAGCTAGATTACTGTGCAGAGCTAAACTGTACAGCAAACCTCATTAAAGCAGTTGAACGTATGCCTCGTCATCTGCAGGAAAGATGGGCAGAAGTTGACGGGAGTATAACTGAGTGTGGCAGTGAACCTAAATTTAGCGATTTGTTACGTATTGTGGAGAAAAGAGTGGCTGTCAGTGCTAGTCAGTATGGTCAGTTGGCTGCTCGCTCAGAAACTAGGACGAGTAACTCACCATCCTCTGGACATTCTGGAATCAGATACTCGAGGTGCAACGTCGAAGTAGGCGTGCCTCATGAGAAGGTGAACTTGAAGTGTCCGGTTTGTAAAGGCAATCACGATATATACGATTTCGGTCGGTTCAGCGGTCACTCCTTGAAGCAACGCAAGGCAATGCTGAAGAACAACGGACGCTGTTTCGTTTGCTTAAAAGCGAACTATGTGGCCAAGTCTTGTAGAGTACAGATACGATGTGCGGTACCGGGTTGTGGTCGACGCCATCATACGTTGATCCATGAGGATAAGCCTGAACTAGGTAAAGAGGAAACGACAAAGTCCTCCTTGTGCGGTGCTACGTCCAATGTAAACGGCGGTTGTCTAGGATTGGTCTCGATCAGGTTGGTTGACCCGAAAGCGTCAGTGTCAACGTATGCCTTTATGGATAACGGATCTGACACTACATTGCTAGATGAATCTATTGCAAAGACGATTGGTTTGCAGGGACAGCCCTCCCAGATGATGATCCGTACTCTACACATAACTTCTGCAACATCACGCAGTAAGGTGTCGATTGAGTTGCAATCGTTAGATCAGGAGCATTCCATTGCAGCTGACTCAGTTTATACAGTGAAACAGTGACTCAGGCTGACGTTGTCCATCAGTCAGAAGTAGATAGAGGGACTCACCTATAAGATGTTTACTTTGAGAGTTTAACTGGAACTGGCGTGGGGATTTTGATAGGATGCGATATCCCTGAAGCGCACTGGGTGCTGGAGCAGAGACCGGGCAGTATCAATGAGTCCTATGCGAGTAAGACCATTTTCGGCTGGAGCCTCCGAGGTCCGTGTCGCATCACAGCCCGGAATGAGCATTGCGTGAACTTCATTGGAGTACATCCGGTCTCGTTGGATGATCAGATCCGCAAGATGTATGAGCTGGATTTCACTGACGGATGCACTTCGGAGAGCAAAGAGCCTTCCGTAGAGGACAGGCGGGCATTGGATATGACTGAGAGCAGTGTAATACTCAGAGACGGCCACTTTGAGATGGGTTTGCCGTGGAGACAAGATAGATGGGTATTGCACAGCAATAAGGAGATGGTCGAGAAACGACTTGCTGCGTCGAAGAAACGATTGGTTCGAGACCCAGAACTAAGCGCCGGTACTCGGCCGTGATACTGGAGCATATCAGGAAGGGCTATATAAGTAAGAGTGTTGCGACTATAGAACGGAGATGGTACTTGCCACACCATCCCGTACTTAACCCGAATAAGCCGGGTAAGGTACGAATAGTCTTTGATTGCGCCGATGAACACCGGGGTGTGTCTCTCAACAAAACCTCACTCCAGGGTCCGGACCTGAATAATAGTTTGTTGGGAGTTCTTATGCGTATTCGCAAATACCCGGTTGCAGTATCCGCTAATATCGAAGAGATGTTTCTGCAAGTGGGAGTTCCGTGTCGTGACCGAGGTGCAGTAAGTTTTCTATGGTAGGGTCCTGAAGCTTTTGAAGGACCACCAGATACTTGCGAGTTGAATGTCCACCCCTTCGCAGCGACATCGTCGCCATTTGTGCTAGTTCTGCACTAAAAAAATAGCTATGGATAATCAGCACAAATTTCTACCGAAGACTGCGATCGTAGTAAAGGAAAAATTTTACATCGAAGACTACCTAGTGTCATTTGACTCAATGTTCAAGGCTAGGGCTGTGGTAAATAAACTTCGAGTAATACTGCGGCTATGTGGTTTTAAACTTATCAAGTGGGTTTCTAACCGTAACGAATCCATTGAACATCTACCCAACGAAGAAAAACTTATTGACTCACGGAATTTAGAACTCCACGGTTGTGGATACCAGCGATCTCTAGGAGTGAGGTGGTAAGTTGCAAGCGATTGCTTCCGGTTCCAAGTCAACCTCCCTCACACCGGGTGCACGAAAAGAGGAATTTTGAGTTGCGTGGCTTCGTTGTACGATCCCCTGGGGATAGTGGCCCCAATGCTATTGCCGGCCCGCGGATTGCTCCAAGACCTTTGTCAACAAGGCATCGGTTGGGACTCCGATATAAAAGAACATGTCAATCAGAGTAACAACCCTTCGTACGTCCGAAATTAATGCTCCCTGTCTGAAACTAATAAAGGCCGTGCCAGAGCGCGAATTCTCCAAGGAACTCCGGATCCTAAGATCGTCCAACATAAATTCTCGTAAGGTAGGTAAACTTGAAAGATTGCGGCCAGCGTTGATAGATGGAGCACTGTATCTTGGCGGTAAAATCCGCCCAGACAGTAAAGACGGTGTAAAGCTGTTGATTATTCCCAGTCACGGCGCCGTCACAAGCCTTTTATTACGACACTCACGAATCCGAAGGGCACATGGGTGCCTCGCATGTACTTGCCAGCATCAGAAGGCGGTTTTGGATTTTAAAAGGTATGGCGGCCGTTAAAAGGGTG
>QNGE01000316.1:290956-307126 GCA_008508345.1 Paragonimus westermani
TTTGTTGCGCTATTCTGAGATTGCTGAGGTTTGCTTGATGTTGAAAGGTGGCCCTACGCTTTACCCTCTTCCCCAGATAAGATACATTGCTCATCCTCGGTCTTACACAACCTACTTTGACCGTCCCCCTTACCCCTATTTAGTCCGAGCCCTGTAAACTTCCAAATACCGAAACTAGACATTTTTCTGCCATATTTTTTCCTGAGTAACTTGTGATTCCCGCCAGTTCTCGATGCATGAACAGTCGTTTTGCTCTGATCATTTGTTTGAGTGAGCTCAACCCGTTTTATCGTCCACCATTGTTGATCGGTGCCTGGTTGTCAATTTGTTGTGCGGGCACTTTCTTTTTTGATTTCTGAGGATTTTCACATTCGAGGTGAGACACTTTTCTTGTACATTGATTCAATTAGTACCGTATTAAATCCAATTATTACGAGCGCCTCCTCGTTAACCGTTTCGAGGATAGATTATCTCTGTCGTTGAATATTGAGAGGCATTTACTGGATCAACAGATTACACGTAACTCGGTGTGGTCTTGAACCGTTAGCGAACGATTCAATAGGAACCACCAGTTTGTATTCACCCCCTATAATTTCAGTAACTATGGAAGTGCCTGCACAAGTTCTAGACCGACAGCCATCGTCTTTAAAACGACTAACGTCGACTTTGGAGCTTGATATTTTGGTTCTGGCACCAGTAGATCCTGTATGACCAGTGGTTTCAGTCACCGTGATCCGTAAATATAATTATATTTCGGGATAGGCGTAGATGTGAACGGAAAGTGACCAGATTACACAGAATAAAAGTGTCACCGATACCAATCATATGGGAGATTTCAACTTTAATATTCACGCAGTAATTACTTGTACCTTTCGAAACTCGCGCGCGTTGTTCAAACGGGGCCGCAAAAAGTTTGGTGAAAACGCTCAAAGTTGCGGCGTGTTCCACTTGTCCTAAAATAATTGTTGAACTGGATGTTTCTTAAAAACTTTCTGCTTCAGTGTAGAAACGCAGCTCATTGCGCGACGAAAAAGAGCCCAGCGGTGCTTTTTAAATCAAGGCGACTAAGAGAATCGCTTCATTGTGTAGATTCAACGGATGTGATATATTTTAATCGAAACAATTTGCGACCTGACAAAGGATTAATAACTCGCCTGCTAGGCAGCGCCGTGGTAGAATTTAATGACTTGCGCGATGCCTCGATTCATCGGAGACACATTAACCATATCCATTTTTGATGCACCGAAAATGCGGCCCCGTGTGAAACAAAACAGCTTGTACTGCAAGCGTTTGATGCCCCGGGAAGATCAGAACGATCGGCAAGCATTAATGCAAAGGCTCCTAGAAGAGTGAAAGTTGTGATGGGAGTCTACTCGGATCGCCGCTAATCCAAACCCCGACATGACGGAAGGTCCGACAATCCAATATCCGCCAATCCAAATATCTCCTTAAAGATACAACACCAGCATTGGACGAACGGTCTGAGTGTCGTGCCTCTCGTTATTCGCCAATCCGTTTTTTCCGTATTCGATCAGTTAACACACAGTTTATGACTTTGCATGTGCTAATATGATCAACCAATGACGGACTGTGACGGCTTTAGTACTGTTGTACATCCACAAATTTGGCGTCTCAACTCATGAATAACAACCGCTTACTGCTACCAGTACCAGGTCCTCTTATTACTTACGTGGGATGTTTCAACTCGAGTACGATTTCTAGGGCTATTCGGAGTCCCTATTTCCGAATATCACTGGGTTATATGTCTAACGCTGAATGATGTTTTTCTTCACTGCCGTACGGCAGCAAAACTTGGGTCCAATATCAGCGGAGAATGCGCCATCTTAGGGTTTATCATTTGCAGCTCCCATGGCATATCCTAGGCGTTTCATGGTCGGACAATATCTCAACCAACGAGTTGCCTCAGCGAGCGGACATGGGCGGAATGGAAACCCTGCTGTTGTTCAATCAGCTTCGTTGGATGGATCACGTTCATCATACGGTTAATGGTTGCATTGCAAAGCGGCTTTTATGTTTGCTTTGGCGATCAACTAAGCGAAATCCAGGCCGCTAAAGCTGAGATAATAGGATGTTATCCTGTAGGCCTTCTTTGTCGCGAAACTGGTTTTAGGTCCTTGGGGAATTAGAGTTATAATGAACGGCTTATGGGAATGCGATTAAGTCAGGTGTCGGAACTTTGCATGAGGAATTATTGTGAGTCTGAGAACGAAAGCGCGCGCTGTGCTCAGAAACCATTTTTGCCATAGATCATGGCGACAACTATTTTGCATCGTGATATTTGCGACTAGTAACGCACTGGCTTTCTCTGGTTAGCAGGCCATCAACATATTCATGGCACGCCGTCGGCGAAGATGCGGTGAGGCGTTAGGATAAGATCGTTAATATGGATCATATACGTTCATTCGTTCTTGTCCGCATCGACAAACGACCATCGTTGTTTGGTGACTCATCCGCTGATCTCCAAGTACCTGGGTCTCTATGGCCGAATATACCTCCTTTTTCCTAGTTGTGTTTGTGCACTTTAGGCCGTATCTTCTCTATTTTCTTCCAGTCGCACAATAACTTTTGCCTTTCGTGCCCATCTTCTCTGGAGCGCATTGACATGTATTTGCTCGGACTAGACGACTTGCGTTATATTTCTAATATTCTCCTCCATAATTCAGGTCTTATCGCCGTAACCCTCCCGCTTATTTGTCAGGAAATACTGGTTTCATTTTCGTGCTGGCCAATTAATTGGCCAATCAGCATGGACAGGCAGGAAGAAAAGGTTCCAACCACACACTTCCTGGTCTTATACACTGAGGTTTACATTGGATATGTGATGCGTGAGTGCAACCCAAATGGTGCAACGCAGGCCACTTTTTGTGACAGTCAACTCCAGTCATCCCTCGCCTCCGGTCTAATCCAGGCTTATTCAAACCGGATGCTGCCATCTAATTGCTTCTCACAATATTATGCAACCGGATTATCACAGATGTTTCCCACCTAAACAAGTGTCGAGCCACCCATATGTATGCATCTGCGTACAACTATGTGGCATAAAACTCAAGCACTACATACATATTTATCGCTGTGAGAAGATGGATGTATACATAGTTGTGTCAGTCTGAGTAGCGTCACCTTGGTTCCATTTTTTAACACGCGTTCACATATGTTGGTTCTTATTTTCTAGAACACCAGCGAATTATGCTTCTCATCTTCTTTACTTGCATAATAGCCCGCAATTCTGTGCTTGTATGTTGCGGTCATTAGGCAGAGGTGGTCTGAAGCTGGATCCCCATAATCGAAGCGCAAGGGTTTACTGCCTACTAGCGCGAGGGACCCAATCAACATGTTACTAATCAACATGTCCGGTGAATTAAACTGAATTGAACCGAACAGTACCTAGATCATTTTGCCAGGAGAGTGGCCGATGCAGGACTTCTCTCATGTAACAGGTCCTTTTGGACAGCATAAGTGGTAGTAAATTTACTTATACCAAAGAACTAATGGTTCGCCGTCGTCCAGTGAGATAGGTTATCCAGGTTAGCGTGAAGTATGTCTCCACCCTTGTGTTCCGCACTGATATCCAGACCTTAACACAACTTTCACAAATCCGGCACTTACACTACACGATGGCAGTGATGTCACTGGTGAATATCAGGAAATGCGGTGTTCCAAGAATTGAGCTCTGCTGTGGGCCAGCGGCCGCATGTATGGAAGCGTACTCCATGCGTAACCTTACACCGTAGGTCCTGTCTCAGAGGGAGATTCGCAGCCAGGCCAAGAGTTGGCCTGACTTGCCGCAAGACCCCACCTTAGTCAGCGAAGTGTCGTGATCTACCACGATAAATGTTTTTGTGAAGTTAATTTGGACTCTATCCCGACCACTGCCAGAATCTACTGTTCTGATCCATTGGTCATTTGCTGTCAGTGAGGTGGTAGTAAACGGATACCGCTGGCATAATCCTTGCTGCTGAGACATATGTGGCGTCGAACATGGTCGTCGATTAAGCTTTCCAGGACCTTCAATATGATTGATAGTAAAGCGATGGGACAGGGGTTGCAGCATTGCCACGTGTATCACCTATATGGAGGGGTATCACACGACAGTGCTTCCACTCATTCAGAATTTATCTCTGGTTTTATAAGTGGCAAAATAACGTTTGTAACGGTGGAGCAAAACAGTCCACATATCGCTCGAGAAATTCAGGTAGTATATTGCACGGACAAATATTTGGACCTTCAAGCTTCTTCAGGGTAGACGTTTAAGATATCCCGATGTTCACAAGAGCACTGTCGTTACTAATTGGCGGCTTACAGAAGTGCTGTAATGCAGCCTGCTTTCCGAATCTACTCAAAGCACTCAGTTGGGATATCTTATCGTTCGTTTCAGTTCCATCTCCAGGGATCTCAATACTAGATAGATATAGATATCCCAGAATTACCCGTATGGAAAGCATTTGTGTTCGACTTACATTTGTTCACAAGGTTGTCCTGATGAGCATCTGCAATGCACCTGTCGCGCAGCTTTGTGTACCGTAGGTAAGCCACTTCAGTACCTTTTTGCTAAAACAGACCACATGACTCACGTTTTGTGACCATGAGCCTGGAAATATTATGTCACGGGCAGTGTCGCACCACCTTTGGAAGAACAAGCTCTTGAACCATATATTCTTCGATGGCCTGGTGAACGGTAACGCTGAAGGTTACCCAGTCATCACCCGCGGTCACCAGTGGGTTGGAAACATTTTTTACCCAGGGTCTCTGTTCGAGCTAATGTATCTACGGGCTGAAGTACATACTGGCTGTTGACAGCGGTCTCCAGCCGTGCAGTACTCCAAATAAAATCGAACAGCATAAGGACATGGTTGCTTATCCCCAACGGATTGATAAAATTCGCCTCAGTTACCAGCAACGGCTCACGTACTTGCATAAAACCCAGTAGTGGGGATGTAGTACCTGGATGCCATCTCGTCAAGTTCCCTTACAATTGGTCTTGAGGTGACGGTGGAACACGTGACAACTCTAAGGCCGAAGTTACCGGACGTGGGCAGAAGTTATAAACCCGCGTTGGAGATTTAAGTCCCCTAACAAAACCTTTGGAAATTCTGCGTTGCTTTGAACCACACAGACGAAATGAATTCTTTAGTGTTAAGTGGCATGACGTTCGGAAGACGACAGAGGACATCTGTGACGCAAGTTATGCCACGGTCGGCTGTGAACCGGCGCCAAGGGGAATCTGGTATATTTGCGAGACTGGAACCTGCGGTTACAGAGGTGGTGTGATGCTTTGATAGATACTTTTCCACTCCGCCACCCCGGATCTTTTCTTGATCACAACGGAGGATGATGAGTCCCCGCGGGATCGGCTGTCCTCAATATCTAGCGAAAACCACGAATCTGTTGGTGATTAACTGGGAAGAACGACCAGCAATTTGAATCACAGACTGCTCACTGGTATCTGAACAACCCCGAGAGTTTTGTCAGAGGCTTGCCATTGATAATTAATTTCAGCCACGAGCTGTTTACCGGCCGGCTGGTGGTGGTGGCGATGACCTTACCATCGAGTGTCTGCGGGATTCAACTTCCCAGTATTTAGGCTTCACATAAACGGCCGCCCTTTTTGAAGTATTTTGTCAGGAAGTCCGTACGACGGATTTGCTATGACTCCAGCTTATCCAGAGCCATTTTCTTCAATACGGGGGGCCCTCAGTAACCCGGTCATGAGTAGATGCACCGGGTCTACGCCGACGGGATACATTAGTCGGTACTGGTCTTATTCTCAGTTTACCGCGGATAAATTGCTACTGTGAGGGGTCTTAGTCTGTGTCAGAATCTTCTGGGACATCGTATAAGTTTACGCACTTTAAACTTGCGTGATCGGAGGGCATTATTGGTAAATGATGAGATTGTTGCCTGGAGAGCTTCAACCAGGAAAATTCATTCCTAACGCAGACACCCACAGTCATTGTGCCGGGATGGTGCGAGCCGCTAATAAAATCTCTCTTACTTCGGGGGCTGAATATGAAGTTTGTGAGCCATTGACTTTCAGCACATCTAGTGTTTCAGTCGTGAGAGTCCCTGTAGATTTGAGAGAGAGAGATACCCCCTAGTTCCAGAATTTTGGTATGAGCGCCTCACTGGTAACTGTTGCATTCCTTTCTATCAGCAAGACCTAAAAAGTCAGTTTCAATCAACTCGAATATTATGACCGACCAACGGTTGGAAGCCTCCCTAACTATACAGTGGTCGTGGTGTACGGGTGTTGTCAACTAACCTGCAGTGCGCCGCACACGGTAAGCTGCCAGGTGGTTACAGAAGATTTCCACCGACCAGTGGCTTAGTTTTCGACACACTACATATAGATTGATGATTTGCGACCGATACCTCTGAATGAGAACCCGTCCCAGAAGTGCGTGAAGTCCACAGGCACGATAACATGTACTGGTGACTGATTGTTCTTATCGGGGAGGATCGGCATAAGAAAATACGTTTCTGCATACCGCAAGACACCAAGCGTACGTCCGAGATGTGGTTCAGCTCAAATTTCATGCGATCACTCGGAACACCCTGAAGGAGAAGAAGAAGAGAGTGTTAGTTCATGAAGCCGATTGGGTCTTCGAGCCATGCAGAGTCTACTTACAACGTCCGTCCATAGGCTGGGTCTCAAATGGTCGCGTCTGTGATACGGCGAGCATCTTTAAATTTTGAGCCCACTGGAAATCTGACTACGATAAAAAAACACGGTCGTATTAGGGGCTTCTTTTCACTGAGGCAATAAAGTAAAAGAATATATCGAAAATTGAATGGAAGAATTGAGCAACAACAACCTCAGGTGCTGACTCCACCAACTTAACAAACTCCGAGATCAGCCGTTCACACGAACACAGCCGACTGCAACAATCATAATGGCGGGACGTTCAGGCGCAAGTGAAACCCAGGTCCGCCTAAACAAGTGTTAGGCAGTGGAAAGTAAGGACGTGTATACTGTGTGGGAACACGCTCCGGCAAGCAAGTCATATCAGACACTTAAATATATTAGGCTTAACGTTCATCGGAGGAGTGATTTTCCATGCACGAAGTTCATATACTCATGCTAGTCTTTGAATAGAAGGTTTTGATGGCTACTAAGATTTCCGATGTTGAAAAGAGAACAATCATTATGGAGGGAATAAATGAAGACGGAGAGCGTGGTCACCAACCTTCTGTCAGGCACATCATGGTAGTCAAACACACAACATGCAGCTACTTAAACAAGTGGTGTTCAACGCTCATCTACTGTTATAAGTCCACTGTCCCAAATGAAACCTTCGAGAAGCAGACTACAAACTGGTTCATGAACTTAGATGAGACACAACTGTGATAAGATAGGGCTTCGGCTGGATTCGAACCAGCGACAGACACAGCATGCCTCAACGCGGCAAGCGCTCTACCAGCTGAGCTACGAGGCCACACCGGGAGCTTGCCGCGTTGAGGCATGCTGTGTCTGTCGCTGGTTTGAATCTAGCCGAAGCCCCGATTTTTCACAGTTGGGTCTCATCTAACTTCATAAATCTGCCACACTACTTATTGGTTCATTAACTGCTTGGCAAAGTCAACGCCTTGCACAGGCGTAAGCCTCACTGCTCCCTTTGCGACGTCGTCATTAGGGTGACCATAATAGACTACCGTTTTCTGTGGGGCGATGTTAGCACAGAAAAGAGATGATTTAACCCCAAAATGATGCACTATCCCTTAGAGCTCAGTGGGTTGTACGTCCAGCTCTTCCTTTGCTCATCAAAAGAATTCGAACGCCAAGGGATCCTCTTTGGGTATTCTCACATGCAGGTGCAGTTCCTCAGTGACTGACGCAGCAGAACTCGACTTTGCGTGGGCTGAATCAGCACATCTGCCAGCTTAGGTGTCACATCTCGACCCCGATTCACTGACTCGCTGGTGCACGGGTTTCTTGTGAGGCAGGAAGTTCAGTACTTGTAAGGGTTCCGCACCTCAAGCCACCTCGTTGTGGTTCTGGGTTTTTCTGTGTCCTCTGATCATCCGGCACTTTCAACTTCCGAAAGAACGTTGGGCGGCCAATCGTCCTCCTTATCCACGTGAATTTCTGACAGGGTGTATGTGTGTCACATGGGTGCGTGCTAAGTGTGGCAACCAGCATTCCAGTATGGTAGCCAAGAAGCGCCACGTTACTGTGTGGTAGGGTGATGTGGGGTTGAGAGAACATAATGTCAATAACACAAGAGGTAAAGAGAAAAATAGGCGGTAACAGTAACAGGAAGGATAAATCTGCGTAAGTATAACGTCAGCGGGTGGTTATTACGATGTGACTGGGCGTGATGGGGTGGTTTCAGATGAGAAGTATGCATAGAAGGACGGTCGGATGGGTGACGCAAAAAAACGCGCGAGTCAGGAACAGGGCGGCCCAGAAGGATCAAACCGTCCGTAGTGACCATATAAGTAAGAGTAGTAGCCTCGACAACTTCACCCAGAAGGGCGTTCGAAGTCGGACATACTCGGACAGTACAGCCGTTATGCCTGCGAAGCGGACGTTTACATGGTGAACCATAAGGTAGAAACCTATAAGCCTCTTTGCTCCACATTACTGCAGAGAACCAAAGGTGATCGCATTTTTTCCCGGCAATGGAGCGCACGCCTGTATGTTTACCGCCAACAGGTGCTTTATGGGGGAACAAAAGATACATGCAACATATCCGCTAAAAACACCTTTGTAGTCTACGCAGCGCCGCTAATCTGCCTTTAGCCTTCTTTGTCAAAGCCAGCATATTGGCTCCAGGACAGGTATTGCCGAGAGTAGTGTCCCAAGGTCCCCTTCTTGGAGAACAACAGCAGGTAGTTGCCATTCAGTTAGATGACTTATACTGCTCTTGTATCCTATGTGCACTATCTGTGATTTTTGGATATTGAATGGGAGTCGGTTTCTATACCGACCACCGATGCATTCCGTCAAGATCCTGTTGCAGGAAAGCACTCTTCGGGAGAACGCGGAGTACACCATACTTCAGTGTCACCCGCATTCATGAGCAGGGGTGGTCAGCCAACATCACGCAGGCCGTTCACAAATAATGGGAACAACAAACGGCCCGGTATGGATCCTTGCGGGACATCCATGAAAGCCTCCAAGGCAGCAGACTGCAAGCCGTTGACCCATACATGGCACCCTTTGAATCCACTTATATGGATTGCTGTCAAGACCCATGGCCGGTATCTTTGGGAATAGTACAAGGAGGCCTACCCTATCGAGAGCTTCAGTAAAGCCTGGGGAAGCAATGTCTACTGGGTGAAGCTCTTTCTTGGCCCTGGCGGAGGTGTCTATTACTACCAGCACGTTAAACGTGCACGAATACCCTTATCGGAATCCGTGAAGGTGGTTTGTCAGCAGCTTGCCGAATTGGAGTGGGGTATTTACGCCATCGCCCACCGTGCTTTCCACAAACTTCGAGGCACACGGAGGCATTGCTGCTGGGCGACAGTTGCCTGCATCGATCCTGTCGCCGCTTTTGTTGATAGACGAGCAAACACCATGCCTCCAGGTATTGGGAAGAGTGTCAGGGATACAGGAATGTCGAGACAGCGCTGAAAATGGAACCGCTAGTGCCGTAACTGGCTCAATGTCTTACGAGCACGTTAACAGATAACGGAATAGCGGTCAGTGGAACGGCGCATAACGGATCGATGGTCAACGATAACGAACAACAGACTACGGGATATGCACGACTAGTTCGAAACTTCCCGGCTAACCCAACCACCCGAAGCTAACGCATGAACACCGAGAGAAGTCTGGCCTCCGGGCAGAGCTCCTTTGTGTCGATCAATCCAAAGACAACACGACCACAAATCATATCATAAGGGATTTGTGACCACTAGGAAGTCCAACTCAGATGTGGACCAAATGATGAGCCAAACAGTACAGTGATGCGCGTAGGCGGGATGTAGGTATGTGAGCGCGGAGGCGTGTAGGTGTGGTGCCAGAGATTTGGCACAAGGATTGAGGGAAAAAGTGGCGCGTAACCCTGCCAACTATGAAGGTCACTCGCCAGTGTGCTTGGTCCGACTATGTCACACAATATTTTCGGGGATCTGGCGACTTCCCTAACAGCTAGTGTCACCGCGAATTCCTTAAACAAGACAGGCGTAGGGCTGTGGAGGACTGGTTACTCGTCAGGTCTCAGCCTGAAAAACGTAGCTCTGACATTAGACCCTGAGAAATCACGAAAGATCTTGGCTGCAGTGATGTGACTTGGGCCGTTTGGTTTTCCCACGCTGTCCCAATGACAAACGATTGTTACCTGTTGGGAACAGAAAATCACAGCTGTCTCATGAATTTTTTGCTGGCAAACCAGATTGACCCTTCATTGATATTACGGCTGGTCAAAGTTTTGTAATAGATGAGAGATATCACTAGTTTGGCCTTCACTAGTTTGGGCTTCGAATAAAGGTCAGATATGTGGGTTTCGGTGGTCTTCTGATGAATCTAGCTGCACAGTTTTTCACGTTGACAGAAAGTTTAATACCCGCTAACTTCCATCGCCTGATATGGTGCTTATGCGTCGCAAGGATGTCGGTGGTGAGCAACTCAGGTGAGTCATGGAGTATCAAGCTACGGGCAGCGCCGGAATGTGATGCATCAGAGTTGTGGGCAGCTAAACCTCGTGCCTCCCCAACGGCCCACGGGGGTCAGAATTGGCTCTGAACGGGCTCCCAAGATGTGCCTGAGGGGAGAGGGACATCAAAATTACATTTTCAACATAATGAAGGTTATCCTGGATATTGTGAACGGGCGGTGCCGCCCATTCTCATTGATGTTAGGCAAGTACATATCGTAGGTTTGTCGTCTGGCCGGAGCTGAAATTCTTTGCAAGCATCCTACCAATGACTGGGGTCATGTCATTCTCCGAGCAGGGAACTGGCTGTAATAAACAGATATGGTGGGCGACTTATGAGTCTTGCCTGAATCCATTCGTGCCAGTAATGTCCCTTCGTGTTTTCCTCTTAGAAGTCCGCTTAATATCCTGGAATTGCACCGTTTTGATAAGACTAATACCTACTCCGCGCAATTATGGCACAGCGCGAGACAAACTTGGTCCGTTAGCCAAAGGACGGCTATCGTTCCATACCACAGATACAGCACGCAACCTCTGCACACATATGTTGTAAATGCCGAAGTAAACCCTCAGGATGTGCTGCTCTGTTGTCGCCCAGTTGGAATAGTCCGTTTTATCCGTTTGACTCTGTGCAACCGAGCAATTCTGTATTCCTATGGACAGCTATGGTGGGGCTTCAACACCGCTGCGTGTACTCTTCCTGTGGGGCAAAAACCGATCTACACTATAACTAACAAGAGGATATGGTTTCCCTTAAAGTTCCTTCAACTATCGGCGTGCTCCGCGATATGCAGCGCTGGGTTTCGACTTTACGCGTTTACTCACTGTCTCCTTATTCCGACCCATGCAGTAACACACCGGTGGGCAACTTAGACTCCACTTAACTCCGGAACTGTTGCATAAGTTTTTAATACACAATGCAGTATAATGGAAATAGCCAACTTCATCCCCTTGCAGTGCCAGGCTTTCAGACAGTGCAGCTGGTGCAGGCGCAATTTCTGGGCACAATAAAATCGACATGGGATCTGTAGTGCGAACTGTCATCGGATTCAAGCGCGCTCCAGTCAACAAGAAACCTACGCACACATGCGTTTCGTTCACTTCCGTCCCCAAGTTTCTCTGGTTCAACGTCCTGATTACAGTTTTTTTCATCCTCGTCAGCTGGCATGGTGGTTTACTTAACCTCTTCACCTTCCGCCGTGGTTAATACCACCCGAAGCTGGACTCCCCCATTAAGTTGTCTTTTCCAGCAACTTATTTCGTGGCAAAACGGATCTAACCTGAACACCACTAAAATTACAACTAAAACGGGAACCAAGCATGTGGCAGCCAGCGCCACATTCGATTTCCTAGATTGAATTTAGTCGATTATTCCATTTTTCTTGGAACTTACACCATCACGGGTCGACCAGGCTGAAGGTCAATGATGAACATTGCACGGTCTTCTACGAAGTCGATGAGCAATACGTGGAGAAAAGCCAACCATCCCAAATGATCAGAACAAGATCAGATCACAGTATCACGGTACGTTTGGACAGATTACTAAAGTAAATAGGTAGATTACTGCAACAGTTTTGAATAACAGATCCCTCCCGGTGACTAAATTAAACTTTGATACCGAACAGGCTGACGGTTAGTTGTAAACAGGATATGACAGTCGTACCCGATGCTGTTCTTCCGAGTTGCAAAGAGGCGAAAATACAATCGAAAACGGCCGATTTCCAAGAAGATGATACACGCACCACCCAAGCAAAGTACAATATTAGGCAACTGGCTAGGGACACAATCACCAAGTAGAAGCTGTTCGAAGCAAAAAAAGTAACCTCACATGGTAGCTCAACGTCGACATTCTTCAAAAACGTGGATTATTCTTCTGCTGTTACGCGCTGTTGGCTGTGCCCATCAACAAATCCAAAAGCGATGTCCAAATCTGTATGGTTTACCCAGAGCACACAAACCAGGAGTGAACGTCAGGCCGAACATTTATGTGAGCATCACCCAGAAACCCAACCTGACCAAAAGGCTAGTGGAGGCAAGGGCGCCATCAAAGAAGAAGCTTGATATCCGTAAAGCAAACCATTCATTTGGCCTGCTTGAAGTTCTACAGAAGATCAATGTAGCGAAGTCATGTGGGAAATGGACGTTCACTCGCTGTTCGCGAATGTTGATTTACACGAAACGATTGGATTTTTATGCAACCTGACTAAGAATGAAGGCTTGGATATAGATTCCTATAGATCTGCTGAAATTGTCGCTGTTAGTACGTAGGGAAATCGTCATTTTTTAGTTTTTGGATAAGCCTCATTGACAAACTAATGACGAGGTGGCATAATAGTTGAAATTCTGTCCTGTCGATGTGGCACTCACATATGGACTGCAAAGAGGATAATGCCTATGGATTTTGAAATTCCTATCAGTTGCACGAAAGTTGAGAAAATGGTAAGTGTACTAAAGGCGAACCTGGACTAACCAGTGCATTCAACTGACACACTGTGAACCGAAGTAGACCAAGGCATCGTTGGCCAGAATACCGTCCACAAGTGTCGGACGTATTTGTCGAGTTAAACGTCCGGCAAGCGAACTTCGAGTGCTCAAAATCATTCAGGAAATGAAGGGTATCCGACGAGATTTCCGAACAGGCACAGTCAGTAGCTCATGGCAGGAGGAAAAGTTTTCCCCGATGGGAAGATAAAGGTCCACTGTGACTTGACCTTCAAGGGTAGCACTTCTCTGCGTCGAACAACAAGAAGGTCTCGTTGCATCAATCGGGAGCCTACAATGCGGTTGAAACAGTAGTTGTCCACAGAACTGTCAAGCAACTGCTACCTATACTGAAGCGGGGGTAAATCGACAGAGTCATCTCACACTCTATTTGACAACATGATATCAATAACCGTATACATTCCAACGCGTTTGCGAGAAAAATGCTCAGAATAATTCAACAGTGCATGTACCGCAAGGTGACACAGTAAAGTTGCACAATACACGGTTATAAATAGTGCAGAGATATTCTGTGAATGGAGCACTACAAGAGACATAACGAGAGAGAAGATTGGCAATACCGGCTTTCTCATGGATTGAGCTTGAAGCTCCTTCAGAGGGAACACGATCGTTCTGGCGCAAACACCCTATTTGGAGTATTTTTCGAAATGTTAAAATCACAAACCCAGACAGAATACTCGCTGCCTATCAATTGTAAATGGGTAGTGCTAGTGAGAAAATGGGAGTAAATCGAATAAGTACCAAGAGTGTTAGTTCGGTATTGAAAAATGTTTCTAACATTTTGATGGAAATAACCCATTTTGTCTTTGGCGTACTTTTTCAAGTCTCACAAGTCAGCTCGGTGTGATTTTCGAGATGTGGTACGTCATCCCACAGCTCGAGAGTGTTTGACTTTGCGGCGCTTAGAAGATGTCGTCGAAATTGACTTATACACGACTATGCGATGTTGGCGTCATATTTCGACAAGAATACCAACACATTTGACAGTGAAACATGTACGACAACTTTTTCAGCTCCTCTTGTCTATACGGAACTTATACTATTTCTATTTTCTCGCGGGATTTTGAGTAGACAATAGTCGATGGAACGTTGCTGCTAGAAGTGGTTGCAAATGACAGCTCTTTACAACTTCCATGTATATGGAACGGCATAAAAAGGGAACTATGTCCCACTCTATCGTCGAGAATCTTCATGACCTAATTCTGTTGACTCTACTACCTTGCTTCCAACTCGATTGGGGTGGCGTGATGTTCAAAGAAAAACTGTCCAGAAACAAACTAACTCAAGCTGCCTGCCGATCACTGCAGATATCCCCAGCCAGCCACTACTTAGCAGTTAGAATGCCATTCGACATGGATTGAGCTTGAAGCTCCTTCAGAGGGAACACGATCGTTCTGGCGCAAACACCCTATTTGGAGTATTTTTCGAAATGTTAAAATCACAAACCCAGACAGAATACTCGCTGCCTATCAATTGTAAATGGGTAGTGCTAGTGAGAAAATGGGAGTAAATCGAATAAGTACCAAGAGTGTTAGTTCGGTATTGAAAAATGTTTCTAACATTTTGATGGAAATAACCCATTTTGTCTTTGGCGTACTTTTTCAAGTCTCACAAGTCAGCTCGGTGTGATTTTCGAGATGTGGTACGTCATCCCACAGCTCGAGAGTGTTTGACTTTGCGGCGCTTAGAAGATGTCGTCGAAATTGACTTATACACGACTATGCGATGTTGGCGTCATATTTCGACAAGAATACCAACACATTTGACAGTGAAACATGTACGACAACTTTTTCAGCTCCTCTTGTCTATACGGAACTTATACTATTTCTATTTTCTCGCGGGATTTTGAGTAGACAATAGTCGATGGAACGTTGCTGCTAGAAGTGGTTGCAAATGACAGCTCTTTACAACTTCCATGTATATGGAACGGCATAAAAAGGGAACTATGTCCCACTCTATCGTCGAGAATCTTCATGACCTAATTCTGTTGACTCTACTACCTTGCTTCCAACTCGATTGGGGTGGCGTGATGTTCAAAGAAAAACTGTCCAGAAACAAACTAACTCAAGCTGCCTGCCGATCACTGCAGATATCCCCAGCCAGCCACTACTTAGCAGTTAGAATGCCATTCGAATGCCATAAGCACCTAGGGCTACACATTCCTTGAGTGTTTGTCACTTCTGTTGCCGGAAACGGTTGTGCAGGCGACTAGTATTCGCTCCTTTAATCGGCGACTGTATAAACAGACGACGGAGAATTTCTCGTATAAAACACTTGAAGTTTCTACCTTCGCCTCTGGTAAGAGCCATATTTCGACCGCGTAGGTGAACAGTTCACTAAACCCCTGTATAATCTGTTTTTAAAAAACATCGTCGAAGCTCTTGCTGCTCATTGCAAGTCTCTCCTATTCATATTTGTTTTCTTTCCTTTTCCTTTCTCTCTTAAATAGGACATAGTTCGACGGAGCCATCTCAAAAACACATTACTGCAATCCGTGACTCAATCTGGCCCAGTTCAAACTTGGTATCTTCAACAGTTTTATGTGATTTTTGCAGCACAGTACTAGTAATGTCCGAATCTACCGAGTTCACCTAAGTCATCTACTATCTATTTGCAAGTCGCCAGCCGTCATACGGAGCCCGAACTACCCGAATAGGCGAGTCGTGTTGTAAGTCAGTTCTGGTGAACTACCACGACATGAAGAGATGGGAGCGCGAAACACCTCGTGCTTACATTCCTCACCAACCTAGTAAGCTCAAATGACTTTTTAAAAGGCAGCTCGATATATGTTTGTGAATGGTTTCGTGATCAATAACGACCTTTTCTGCTACCTTGGCGTGGTGGTCAGGCTTGCGTGCTGTTTTGATCCGGAGGGCTGTCCTGACTAGGACTTCGGTCCTTGGGGGATCAACCTTGTCAGATTGGCCGATGGGGAGCAGCCAGACAAAAAGCAGATGCGTGCGTTTGTTGTGCGTGGAGACTGTGTTGTTGCTCCGTTGTGCCTGGACTGACTGTGTGTCTGGTTGCTTGGTTCGTGTGTACAGTG
>QNGE01000317.1:0-15475 GCA_008508345.1 Paragonimus westermani
TAGTACGCCCCTTGCTCCAGCACTTTTTCGTGTAAGCCAGATGATGACATTTCCCCACTTGCGTCACTCCTAACTGCGCTGTTTTAATCGACACATTCGTTCCATCACCCATTCGGCGCATTGAGATTCCAGCAATATTGAACCGCAAGTCTGAATAGTGCACTTCCGGATTTCCCTCGTCTCCTGGCAGGCGTTCCCCCGATGTGAGTTAGCCAGTCAAATCCCACATCACTGTGAACATCCTCTGTGCCGCTTGTAACGTATCGCGATCATTCTTCAGTTCAATACAACCAACTTCGATCACGTCCTTGCGAATCTCCTCCATGCGTTGCGTTTGAGAAAACCAATCTGGAACGTAGTTACCTCTCAGCCACGGGGCAAACTGTGAAGTCGTACTCCTGCAATCGTAACGCTCAGCAACCTATCATTCTCCGAGATCTCCCGCTGAGTCAATCCGCCCCAATGTTTTGTGGTCAGTCTCCACCTGGGAACGTAGGCCGAGCAAGTATGGCCTCCATTTTTCCAAGGCCCACACGATCGCCAAACACCCCGATTCTGACGTTGAATAGTTTCGTTCAGCAAGAGTTAATACCCAGCTATTCACAATGTCATGTTCTTGCTTCATTGTGACTAAGAATCCTACATCACGTGCATCCATTGACACAACGTAGCCCATCTTCAGTCACCGGTAAATTCAGGGTCGATTGTCCGTCCTTCATCAATTGTTGGATTTTAACAAACGCTTGATTTTCACTTTTCAAACAGTGAAACTGGCAATTTTTCAACACTTCCTATGACGGCTCGTGAGATAACTGAAGTTTTGATGAGTCGGTTGTAGAATCCAACGCGTCCGAGAAACTGCACAACGTATCTTTCGATGTTGGCATCCGAATGTCTGCGATCGTCGTCATTCTTCCCAGCGGTGGTTGTTGCAGTGGTTGCTTTGCGTTGAGTTTTTGACCATTTTCATGTATTTTATAGAAGGTCAGTGACAACATTTCCTCCCTTTTTGACAGCATCACCATCATTCTTGAATTTCATTGAACGGAAGCTACCGCGCACCCTGTCCATATTCTTCATTTGCGCGAATTTTCAGGCTGGTGAACTAATCGCACAATCTGCTTATCTGTCGATCTACTGACGCTGAACGTTCGTCGTTCCACGTCGCAAGTGGAATCACCTATCGCTCGTCATCTGAACCTACTTTCCGGCGTTGTCCCACCCTCGAGTGGTGGCCCGTTCACATCAACGGACATTGGGTTTTCAGTAGACCTTTCTATTTTTCAACGAGATGCCTTCTTTTTATTTGTAGGCACACCTCTTGTACACACCAGTTACCGTTACCACTTTCCTTTGGTCTAACTGTATTTCGGTTGTTTCTATCAGCTGATTGGTAAAGCCATACAAAGTTGATTGGCCTAACTGCTTTCTCCGAGTGGTAATTTGTCTATCTTCTTTGTGTTATTAATGTGGCTCGAGGACACTGACAATATAGTCGAACACTGCTGTTTTGAAACTGTCCGAATATAGCGCACAAAATCCTCGACTGTTAGTCCATCAGATTGAGGCTTCGTCTGTCACCAGGCGTCAGAGAAAATAAGGTTTTCATATGTGATGCCATCCCTTCCTTTTAATGTCGCAGTTAAATTAGAAAACCTGTTGGAATCAGCCCTATTCAATTTCATCTGTACCCTTTTAAAGCAGGCAATCATGAAACGGACTGGGAAGTAGAAATCTAAACTGTTACCCAATTTGTCCAATTTGGTCGAGCTAAGTGCTTGGTCCCTATCCCAACTGTCACGTTTTATGATAGGCCTTTTTGGCTCTCAGAAGCTTGGTGACGCCATGTCAAGATAGTTGTGGGCAGAGGAGATGCCCTCTGCGGTACAGCACAATTTTACTACCGCATGGAGAGCAGGACTATGCAGATCGACGTGCTGAAGAGGCACCCAACACGTTCTTACTCTCGCGACCCCCCAATTTGGTTATGATACCACCAAAACGTTCGGTACAAAGCGAAGAAATGCACCAGCCATGCATATTCCGAACTCGCCACCCACCACCGTCAAACCGGCAGGCCAGCCAGTAACGGCGACGACTGTCACTGGCCCAGCAAGTACTACTCGACTGTTCTATATCAAGGATCGGTCTACTGGGTTGCGGTTCCTCACCGGTACCGGAGTCGAGCCCAGCGTTATTGCACCGCAACTAAATGATCGACTTAGCCCGGCCAGAACACTTTACAGGCCGCGAATCGAAGTCGAATCAATATTTTCGGGGAACGCTCACTCACCGTTGACATCGGTCTCCGGTGACGTTTTCCATATATATTTCCGCTTGTCGATGTTCATACGCAGCTCATCTGTACCAACTTCCTGTCACATTCTAACCTTTCCGTTGATGTCAAGAGGCATAAGCTAATTGGCAACACCGCCTGCACAGTAAACGGTGTTCAATCGACGATCGCATCCACCGACATCCGGCCCGTTCCTTCATCAACACCACCTTTCAGTACATTGCTGAAGGGTTCTCCTCCGTTAACTAGACCGTGATCACATGCTGAGACAGGTAGGCACAATGTGGAACATCATATTACAACACGCGGTCCTCCGGTCTCCTCCCGTCCACATCGTCTACATCCTGACAAACTCAGAATAGCTGAATCTGAATTCGAACCCACTTCAGTTATGCACAGACCTTCGAGAAGCTCTTGAGCGGCACCGCTGCACACGTTAACCCAAACATTTCCGGGCAAGTGGCGACTCTGCGGTGATTACTGGGCCTGCAGCAACTGCACATTTCCGGACAAGTACCCTATACTGCGTACGCACGGTTTTTCTTTGTGGCTCGCTGGTGACTGTTTTCTCTAAAACAGACCTAGCACGTACCTATTATCACATCCCGGTTGCCGAACAGTTTGTTTCTTAGACAGTCATTACAAGACCTTTCGGAATTTTCTGGTTCATAAGGATGCCTTCCAAGCTTTCCAATGCGGTTCGAGCACTTCAATGATTCATGGACGAAGTATTACGTGGACCCCTCTTACATACGTCTACATCGACGATATGCCAGTCGCTAACCACTCGAAAGAAGAACACTCGTCCAACTTTCGTGCCTTTTTCGATCGGCTCGCGCAATATGATATTAAAATCAACATCGACAATTGTGCCTTCGGAGTTAGATCCTGAAATTTCTTATCGGCCAAACCGGCATCACAACTCTGCCAGATCATATTGAGTTTGTAGCGGTCTGGTGATTTCACTGGCCTGTCTGCGGTATGGTGTATAAAATATTTCCAAAACTCAGTTGCATATCGTTCCTAGGCTATTAAGAAATCTCGCTTGATGCATCCTACGCCAAAAAGCTCGCTTCGCACATGCGCCGCCTCTGTATCACAGACATACGAGAACAAAGCCGCAAGGTGTTTGTTCCTAAAGACCTCCACGACTGCCCACATTTATTTGTTCCCGTAGATGCTTTACGATGCTCGCTTGAGCGACCTTGTGAAGGTCCTTTCAGAGTATTTCATTGGAAGGATCGCTTCTACTTGCTCGAGCGTCAAGTTATTCGGGACACGGTTGGCATCTATCGTCTGAAACCGGCCTACTTCGAAAGGACAGAGGAAGCCTTCAATGCTCCTCCGCGGCCTCTATCCACGCTGGCAGCTGTCTCGGAACAGCCTCGCCCAAGCTCATCGTCCTCAGCAGACATCACGACTTTTCCGATGACGCCAGCACCCGCCGTAACGCGTTTAGGTCGTAGGGTGCACTGGCCGAAACATCTCATAAAGGATTAGTGTTCGTGAAATCTCGTTTTTTTCGGTCATGACAAAAGAAATCGCGGAAAAAATTTTCTCGAAAAAATATTGTTTTCAAAACAAAAGCAATTGCGTTTGCCCATGTTCCTTTCTCTCGAATGTCCCTATTCGCCGTATAATCCGGTTGAGTACGTCATTTATTTCTGTACTGATACTCAGCTAGTTCCGTTCTATTTTCTGTCGCATGTCTCATCTGACGCCGGCATGACGTGTGTGGCATCTTCGATCGCGATCATCCTCGATCTCGTATTTGATGTCGTGCTTGAACGTTCCGTGGATGCCTCGCCTCAAACAATCTTCATTTTAACGGTTGTTTGGGCACCTTTGAGGGAGGATACTCGAGTGGGAGCTCGCTAGGAACTGTGAGCATTAGTGCTCCTCCACCTGCGGCGTCTGGGGATTTTCGTACCAATCGCAGGCTGATTGGATGTCAGCTGATATGCGTTGAACCAGATCAGCCAAAGGTGGCTGGCTCCAGTTATCCTCATCAGGATCGATGGGGTGTTTACACAGTACCCTCCTAGAAGGGAGCTGTGTATTGGCTTGGAGATTTCACTAGCCTGCCTGCGGTATGGTGTGTAGAATAGTTCCAAAACTGATTGTTGCATACTGTACCTAGGCCATTAGGAGAGCTCCCATGATGCATGTTGTCCGATTGTTTGTCTACATGTCACGTGACCGTGGCGCGTACCCGAAGGACACAAGTGACATTCTTCCGGTTTACCTGCTGGTAGACGGCCGGTCTCTAGCCTCTCTAGCTATTTTGCGTGTCGGTGCCTTTTATAGCGCTATCAGAGACCACCTGTACATTCCGTCAAATAAAGATTTGGTCTCTCTCCTCAACAGCCTTTTGCTTTTCGCGTCTGATAATCGCGTACCTGGAGAAAGCGCGACTCAGTGCGACAGGCACTAAAAGTTCACCTCGATTTTTCCGGTTCTCATTATGTTGACTCAGCCGACGATTTCTCGGCATACTCAACTATCGCCGGCGATTCATTTCCCATTGTGCGAAAGTTTTGAAATCTACGACCGATTCGAAACGCAAGTCCATCGAAGTTTCTCCCGAAGCCCAGGTAGGTTCCGCAGCGGCAAAGGAAACTTCATGTCACGCCACTGAACTTCGCTTCATTAGTTGCGATCCAAACGCATGTCGCCTTCTTACTACGGATGAATCAAACGCTGCTGTTGGTGCAGTCTTAGAACAGTCCGTAAGTGGTGAAGAGCAACCCCTAGCCCTTTCTCTTAGGAGATGCAACAAACATTAGTTGCTATTGACACGTTTTGAAAGGCTGGCGCTTTGCTGCACAAACTGGCCCCAAGCCAAACCTGATCGGTATTCTCTGCGTGAAATCAGAAATTCGGACCTTAGATCTCTTACGAATCATTGAAAAAGGAAGGCCAGAACGAACCCAAGGATCGTGTGCGGGAGTAGGCTTGCGTTCGTCGTCCGTCCGTCGTCTTGGTTGCAAGGCTGTCAGCTCACTGTTCGGTCTAAGAGTTGTGGTCGCTGAGGTAATCTTCCCGGACACTTTCTGTGTTGGGTGCTCGATCTCGAATGTGTCCAGCAGTAGGTCCGGTGTCAGTTGGTTCTTTGCTTGCTTGGTGTTTGTCGAATGGGGTGGGCGAAGTTGTCTCCGGTGGCGCATCCATATATCACTTTCAACGTTGACATGGTAAAGGACCGAGCAGTTCTGATGCCTGGCTTTTGGTGCTATCCAGTGGGGGTGACCAGGACGATAGTCCCTTGCGTAGACTAGATCGCCGACATGAAATTCACCTCAGGATGGCAGCTGCTTGTCTTCAGAGAGTTTCTTCTCTGACAGCATCGCGTCGAACCTCGTCCTCAGCCTGCAGCCCGTGGTAACTTTGGCAGGTGAAATTCAACTGGGAATCGCTTGATTTGGGGTGGTTTTGTAAGTGAACAAAATCATATTCTCACAATCAGCGCAGGCTACCTGTAGCCTGACTTTCGTCAACCTGCGAGCTCTGGCAAATATTTGCCGCCCTGTCATTTCTATGTGGTGCCTCGAGT
The DNA here is from genome assembly GCA_008508345.1 of Paragonimus westermani. Classification (NCBI taxonomy): domain Eukaryota; kingdom Metazoa; phylum Platyhelminthes; class Trematoda; order Plagiorchiida; family Troglotrematidae; genus Paragonimus; species Paragonimus westermani. The sequence continues at coordinate 5,850 of QNGE01000317.1, forward strand.
AACCTCTGACGGCAGGCAACGATAACGACTGTCGGAAAACAGTCGGATACTGATCTATTAGAAAACTAAATTAGTTTAGTTTCATAGAGCTTTGATACACGGGACTGACGGATACTTTATTGGTCAAAATTCCGGTAGCAGTAAGCTTTTCATTTGGTCGACTAGATGATGTCCCGGAATCTACCAAAAGGTCAAAGTGCTGGAGAAGGTCGATGCAGATAATCGCCATTTGGACGGGCTGAAGAAACACAACTCGCTCCGTGCCTCTGACTCCCTAGTTGTGGCCGAGTTATTCAGGGAGTACTTCTCGGCAATCTACAACGTCGCATCCCCGAGCTGGCATCTTGTACTACCGTTGCAGAAGTTCAGTCAACCACTCGTGACCGCTGAGTTTTCTGTGCTAGATGTCGAAGACCTTTTACTAAAGGTTAATCCATACGGTGCAATGGGTCCTGACATGATCCATCCCAGAATACTCAATGAAGCAGCTGTTAGTTTGGCTGAACCCCTTTATAAGCTGTTCAGGCAAACACTCCAAACTAGCATCCTCCCTAGCGCATGGAAAGAGGCGATGGTCACACCCATATTTAAAGTGGGTGACCGGCACTCTCCGGCTAGTTATCGGCCAATCAGCCTCACTAGCATCCCGTGCAAAATAATGGAGCGCCTACTAAAGCGCGCAATATTCAATCACTTCTTATCAAATAATCTTTTTTCTCCCACACAGCATGGCTTTCTTCCTAATCGGTCACGCATAACAAACATGCTTATTTTCATGGATAGTCTGACGGAGGCCAAAGACAATGGCCTCATCTCTGATGCCATCTTCTTTGATTTTGCCAAGGCTTTTGACCGTGTCCCACACGGCCCCCTGAAACACAAACTGGAAGCCTACGGTATTCAAGGAGAGGTTCTTCGCTGGATTGCCTCTTTTCTTGATAATAGAACGTTTAGGGTCAAGACCGGAGCAGACCTTTCGTCTCCCTCTTTCATTTCTGCGGGAGTTCCCCAAGGGTCAGTTCTAGGTCCTTTGTTATTCCTCATTTACATCAACGACCTTCCAAGCAACATTTCCAGCAGCGTCCTCTTATATGCAGACGACCTAAAAATCTGGAATGCCACTGATCCCAGCGCACTACAAATTGATCTTGACGCGATCAAGCGCTGGTCGGACGATTGGAGTCTCCCACTAAATGACAATAAATGTGCTCACATGTCACTCGGTGGAGATTCTGGCAATGCCTTCATGATTCATAGCGCATCTGGCACAGTAGATATCATGAGAATCGACCTGAAGAAAGATCTGGGCATCTGGTTGTCATCTAACTTGTCCTTCACGTATCACCATGAGATGGCGGCAAAAAAGGGATTTGCCGCTCTTATGATGATTAGGCGCACTTTCCCCCGCATGGACAAGAACGCTTTTCAAACGCTTTACGGGACTTATATAAGACCGCTCCTCGAGTATGCCAATCAGGTCGTGTATACCGGCCTGCAGAGAGACATATTAGCTGTTGAGCGTGTCCAGCGCGCGGCCACCAAGATGGTCGCGGGCCTGAGTAATGTTACTTACGAGTCTCGACTTGAAATTCTTGACCTTTACCCACTTGAATTTCGAAGACTTCGCGGGGATTTAATACTCACACACTTCTTCTTTAGAGTAGGTCTTGTAGAACAGTTCTTCACTGTAGCGAATGATGACGGCCGGCGAGGACATAATAGGAAGCTTTTCAAGCTTCGTCCTCGGACCTTTCTTAGGCAGCAGTTCTTTTCTTACAGGGTTATTAACTATTGGAACAGCCTTCCTTCTGAGGTCGTCAGTAGCGCTTCTAGGGATCGTTTTAAAGCTTTGCTTGATTCTCATTTATCTAAAATTGCATTATGCGAATAATCTTTCTCTGTTCTTGGTATTCACTGTATTCTCCAAGAGCGGTGCTACACCCTGTTTTCAATGATCGCCTTTCAGATCAACAGAAGCCCGCTGACACTGAGCAAGGAAAACCGACTGGATCCGGGAACCCTGGGCCGTTGCCTCGAACCCGTGTATCAATCGCTGAAATCGCTAGCTTGACGTATCGCTCTGTACACTCTATTCTCCAGGGTCGGTAATAATACACGGGATCAATGCGTTGAGTTTTGGCTTTCCATTGCCGATAGTGAATTCTGACTGAGTTTTATTTTGTTGGATCAGTTCCAACAATTGGTGAGCTCGAAATCAATTTGAACGCGTGGCTACAGTCCGCCGTTTTTCGGTGAGTTCGTTCCGTACCGTTATTATGCCTTGTGCTTTCAGAAAGTTTTTCCCCTTCGTTTGTTATACATTCTGGTTGTATTATTTTTATATCACCGTTTTATTTATATATGACTGTGTAACCGTTACTTGTTTGCACAATTTGCAACCAGAAACCGCATAGACGCAATCGAACCAAGTTCACTTGTTCAGTCTATGTTCCAATTCGTTCCTATTCCATTCACTAGTCGATTAGCAATAGTTGCACCAATATTTGCCTCCTTCCCAATTTCTTCATTTCCCTAATTAATTTCGCCTTACTGGCTTCGTATTTCTCTCGCGCGTAATTGGGTGATTTCGCTTGCACCTGTCAGTCACCAGCGTCTACCTCCCTGTGCTTCCGGCGTTTCTGATTGGTGTACATGGTGCATTTTGGTGCAGAGATTTCAGCGCGCAGGTGGCAGCATTCGTTCGGGTTTTCCTATAGGGTTTTGAGGTCTTGTGCGCCACACAGATTTCGGCCTTCCTGATTGGTGCACATGGTCCATTTGGACACATACACCGCCCTATGTTTTCCATTAGGGAAAATTTAGGATCATGTGCAAAAATCCTACGCCACGTCAGATAACAATTCTAAGCCGCTCGAGTACTCCGCATTAGCCATATCACCGGTAGTCCCACCGTTCTTAGAGATGGACCCTATTTTATGGTTTTCACACCTAGAGACAGAATTCTGCAATAACCGAGTCTCTTCTGATCGGGCTAAATTCAGCCAGTTAGTAGCTCGTTTGCCGAAAGAGCTCACAACACAGCTCCGAGATGTGTTCGTGAGCCAGTACACAGAAAACAGCTACGAAACCCTCAAGGAAGCTGTAATAAAGCGAGTCACCCCATAGGAGAAGACTTGTCTGCAGCAGCTACTTAGTGAGCTAAAGCTGGGCGACAAGCGCCCCACGATCCTACTTCGGGAGATGCAACAATTACTAGGCACGTCGCATATGGATGAGTCTCTCCTGCGCGAACTGTGGATAAAGAGGCTACCGGAGACGGCGCAATTGATTGTATTTATCGCGGGATCACAGCCTTTAGCGGCGATAGCCGACCAGATAGTAGAACGTTTTCAACCGCTCCTCAACCAGGTTAGCACCCCAACCCAGGCGCGAGGTCCGGTGAGAAATGTGCCGTCACATGATGAAGGCGGTCCATCTAAATCAGCACCAAACATAGAAGCATTCTGGGCCGAAGTTGCAGCTTTGCGCCGCGGTTTCAGCAGAATCCCTTTAGGTCGTGCAGCACGCCGCCGACCTAGCAGATCGCCCAGGCGCACAACGTCGCAGCCAAACGATGGTTACTGTTGGTATCACCAAAGTTTCGGCACGCGATCCACCAAATGTGTCAAACCGTGCACTTATCTGGCGACCAAGCAGGGTAACTTCCACGCCGGCCCGTAGTGGCGACTAACGTCGTCGGCGTAGCACCTTGTCGCCTCATTTTTGTGAAGAACGTAGATACGGGAAACACGTTCCTGGTTGATACCGAAGCGCAGGTTAGTGTACTTCCTTCTACAAAAGACGAGGTTTCACACCCTTGTAGCCCACAGCTCCGCGCGGCACTCCAATACCTACTTATGGGCAGCGTTGCTTAACCCCCCATCTGGTCCTCAGGCGGACATTCCGCTGGGTGTTCACAGTTGCTGCGGCACCTTTCGCTATAATCGGCATCGACTTTCCTCGACATTTAACTTTCTGGTTGATACGAGACGCCGTCTGCTGATCGATTCTAGCACTAACCTAAGCATATCCGGCACGCATGCAACAGTTGCAACCATAACACTCATATATGCCCAACCCACCGCCGCCAGACCTCTTCACTGAGTTCCCACAGCTCGTTCGCACATCGAACGATATCCCACCTGTGGCCACAAGTGTCACACCGTATCCGTACTAAGGGACCCAGTTTTTGCACGACCTCGCTGGTTGGCTCCCGACAAACTCAAACGCGGCAGGGCAGAGTTCGAGCACATGTTTGAACTCGGAATAATACGCCCTTCCGAGAGTCCATGGGCCTCACCGTTGCACATGGTCCCTAAGAAGTCAGGTGACTGGCGCCCATGCGGTGATTACCGCGGCTAAACAAAGCAACCGTCCCTGACAAGTATCCAATTCCAACAATGCAGGATTTAACGACTTGCTTGCATGGAAAAACCATGTTCATCAAGATAGATTTAGTACGTGCATATCACCAGAACTCGGTAGCCAAAGAAGACATACCCAAAATTGCAGTTATAACCCTCTTTGGCCTTTTCGAATTTCTTCTAATGCCATTTGGTTTGAGCAACGCAGCTCACTTTCCAACGCTTCATGCATTAAGTGACATGTGGTTTGGACTTTGTCTACCCTTATCTGGATGATATTTTAGTAGCCAGTTCTTCACAGGAAGAACACGTTACTCACCTCCGCACCTTACTTGAACGTCTGACTCAACAGGGAGTCACAGTTAATCCCACTAAATGCGAACTAGGTAGGGCCACGCTAGAATTTCTGGGTCATAACGTCTCAGAAAAGGGAATCGCCGCACTCACGGATAAAGTTAGAGCTATCGTGAATACCCGGATCCAATTTCTATAAGCAACCTCGTCGTTTTAATGGTCTGGTCAACTATTACAGACGCTTCATACCTCATTGTGCGCACATAATGCAGCCAATGACCGATCTTCTCCGTGGAGGTGAACGCAAACTTCAGTTCACCGAGGCTGCACGCACGGCGTTCGTTAAGCCTAAGAATGCGGTAGCCGAACTAGCTCTCCTTGCCCATCCTACTCCGAACACACCACTGTCAATTGTGATCGATGCTTCGGATACAGCCGTTGGTGCTGTTTTGCAACTCATTGGAAAACAGTGGCAACCGTTAGCTTTCTTCTTCAAACGCTTACAACCCGCAAAATGCCGTTGCAGTACGTTCGGCAGAGAATTGTTAGCTATCTACTTAGGCATCCGCCATTCAGTGGACGGCAGAACATTTACAGTTCACACCGACCATGAACCTTTAGCCTACTCCCTAAACACTTCATCTGGCAGACATTCCCCAAGGGAAGCTAGACACCTGGACTATCTCTCAGTTCACGACTGATATACGACATGTCTCAGGTGCCGAAAACTGTCGCGGACGCTCTTTCACGCGTCCGTAACTTCAGCTCAGCTGCTGACCACAGCACCGACTTGGCAGCCATGGCTTCCGCACAAGCCACTGACCCTGAGATCGAACATCTTCGCCAAAAGATCTCTCTCACAATTCAACCAGTACCTCTGACATCTTCAGAGGGGACAATCCTCTGCGACACTTCACAGGGCACACCTCGACCTTTAGTGCTCGCATCCTTCCGCCGCGCAGTGTTCGAGACGTTGCACAATTTGTCCCATCCTGGCGTACGCGCTTCAGTCAAACTTGTTACTGAACGATTCGTATGGCCCAAGATAAACCATGACGTCCGCAACTGTAGCCGTACTTGCCTCCAATACCAACGTTCCAAAGTCCACCGTCTCACAAAGAGCCCCCACGCTACCTTCCCTTTGCCAGACGCACGTTTTCACTATGTGCACGTTGATCTGGTAGGCCCCTTACCATCTTCAAATGGCTCTACTTATCTGTTGACGTGTGTTGACCGCTTCACAAGATGGCCTGCAGCCATACCGCTACCCAGCTGCTCATCAGAAACAGTAGCCAGCGCCTTTCTGGAACGTTGCGTGGCGAAATTCGGTTGTCCAGCAATGGCGACCATAGATCGTGGGTCACACTTCGAAGGACATTTTGCGGCCCTCTTAAATACGCCAGGGAGCAAGCACACCCGAACTACGACTTACCATCCGGCAGCAAATGAAGTGATCGAGCGTTTCTATCGCCAGCTAAAAGCGGCCCTTAACGCACATGCTGATCCCTCGTGGAAAGAGGCACTGTCGTTAGTTCATTTAGGAATGCGAAGCACGGTGAAAGAGGACCTAACCGCTACTGCAGCCGAACTAGTTTTTGGTTGCACACTTAGATTACCAGGTGAACTCGTCTCGACTGCACCTTCAGCACTATACGACCACGGCAGCTACACAGCTCGTCTGGCGCACCACATGCGAAAGCTGCGTCCGGTGCAGCCTAGAGAGCACTCTTCAGCCGTGCACGCTAAGCTGTCCTCCTGTACGCATGTCTTTCTACGTACGGACGAATTGCGGCGACCACTGCAATCCCCGTACACCGGTCCCTATCGTGTCCTCGCAAGAGACACGAAAACCTTCACCGTTAGCCGAAACGGCAGACGCGAAATACTGTCGACAGGCTGAAACCAGCATTCACGGAAAAACCATCAGCCACTCCTGCGTCGATAAATAGTGTTCCTCGCCCGAAACCCCCGGTGGCAGCAGAAAGCGTTCCGCCCCCGGAACCTCCTGCAATACCCCCGCCCTTGCTACCTCAAGGCATAATCGTCTTGGTAGGGAGCTGCGCAAGCCCGTACGATTTGCAGAGTATGTTAACATTTCTTATTTTTGGAAATGAAGTTTTTCGAACACAAACATGCCAAATTCGTACCCATCGTTTTGTCCACCTGCTCTTCTGAGCTACAGTATGTGTGGACTCAGCGATATTATTTCCGGTACAAAAAGAAAAACAACAAAAGTTTCCCCATTTGAAAGCTAACTGCCTATCTCCTCATTTGTGAATTTTTGGATTTTTTGCACGCAAAAAAATAGAAAAAATCGACAAACTCTTTTGACTTTTACGTTTTTGCAGTTTTCAGGTACGTTACCAGGGCCAGAAACAAAATGGCATTGTTTTGGGCCTACTAATCTTTTTCTTTTTTTCAGTCTGTCAACTGTAGACAGGATAGCAAAGAAAAGAAGAGAAAACCAAAGGCAGTGACACTCAAAGTTGCAGTGTCTACGAAATTATTTAGTCCACCGGATACGTTGACATGGTAAGCTATCCTTTCCCGCCTGTCCTGCGGGTACTTCACCTTGTTTTCTCCAGACGATCCGGACATAGTGCGTGGAGAGACAACTTCCATCTACCTACTGTACAGCACTGGACAAACCTACCCCCCTCTTCTAAGAGTTTTTGGGGTTGGGCAGCCCGCTGCGATAGACGAGTAACGCACCAAAGAATAAATAACGTAAATAAATGAACCATATCAGCGCAGCAACTATTTTCGACCGACCCCCCTCCACCCCCAAACTTTGACATTTCCTATCGCCTGCAATCTTTTGTGTGTATCGCCCTGCAACTGTGATCAATCAAGAAGACATGATATGTGATTTTTCCTCCTTCTCCGCAATAACGAAGGTCTGTGTAATACTTACTAGCCTTCTGGGAGAGAGTTATGTGACGACTATAATAATATTTTGATAGTCGCATTCATGTGTACCTTTTCGGTTATTTTGGTTTTGCACCTGCTTTTGTTTTGGTCAAGCTACCCATTTTGTAACATCCGGCCCAGGTCTAGAAGAACACAACTTGCTCCGTGCCTCGCTAGCTTGACGTATCGCTCTGTACACTCTATTCTCCAGGGTCGGTAATAATACACGGGATCAATGCGTTGAGTTTTGGCTTTCCATTGCCGATAGTGAATTCTGACTGAGTTTTATTTTGTTGGATCAGTTCCAACAATTGGTGAGCTCGAAATCAATTTGGCTTTTCATTGTCGATCGGTTGTCGATAGTGAATTCTGACTGGGTTTTATTTTGTTGGGTCAGTTCCAACAGTCAGTCAGTTGGGTGCTGACAGCGACTCGACGTAGATAGCATCACTGTACCTCCTTCTAAACCACTAAACTTAAAGATGTAAGGTATAAGATGTGCAAATGCAATTAGGATAAAACGTCAGATGTAGGCTAAAAGATGGGGGCTTGGGGGGACTTCCGTTGAACGGTCCTCTGGCGAGCTTTCTGGAGGTTCAGCAAACACGTCCAAGCGTTCCAAACTGTCCGAAATGTAGACGAACATACGGGGAACGAGCAGCTTGAAAGAATTGTGAAACTCACCCCAAAAGAAAGTTGAGCGTATGCCATATTTTGAACTGTTTCTCGGTTTCCAAAGGGTTTTGGGTATGTCTTGGAACGTTTTCAAGAAGATGATTCTTTAAACTACAGTAATGTAGGTCAGGTTCCAGCGGATACTCAGTGTAAAAATCCGAAGACTGGTTAGTGCAAAAAACCTACGCGGTGAGCACGCACAGGTTAAAAACCGATAAATGGATTGATAACAACGCCTAGGAATAGTACGTGATGTCTAAACGGACAAGTATCCTCAGGCAGGTCGTGCGAACATACGCCAGGTGGACTGAAATGAAACAGACGGCGTAGTTTTGGTGCCGGTAGTGTTACCAGCGCAACCGTTTAGTGTGAAATGCCGTTGGCCTAGAGATATCCGTGGTTTGCACAAACAAGGTGAACGATTTCTTGAAAACGTCCGCAAACAATCTCATATGGCCTAGCAAAGCGTGTGGTAGAGTGCTCCAAAAATAAATGAGCGATGGAAATTGAAGGTGATTGTGCACCAATGACAAAAGAGGAGTGACTGTGCAGCGGGGACGTTGATCTTAGTCGTGTTCCTGATGCATTAGGGTTAGGCGTTAGGTAGTGCTTACGACGTCGCTATGTTCGATGCCGGCTGAGATGTGCCATGGCAGGAACTGTGCTCGTATGGATGAGCGACGGAGTGTCTCCGGGTCTGTCCTGAATGTTGTAGCGGAAATAGTATAAGGAGCACGCTGATACGCCCAATAAACGGTCCGTGCCGGAAACTGATGAATGAATATTGAGGTGCCTGATCTCATGGGGGGAATAATCTATCGATGAATGGTGCTGTGGCAAACGTTAGTGGTTCGAGGGGTGAGGTAGTTTTATCATGGGTGTGTACTGTTCTACCTACAACCGTAAGAGCCAAACTGTTGGAAAGATGTCCGAGAGATAGTTAATAAAACCAGAGCTGCTAGACATGTTGACCCGTGAATATTAAACTAGGCCAGATGCCGAGTCAGTGTGTCGACCGGTGAGACTAGACCTTGACGTGGTGTGACGGCTTGCGCATCTCGATGACCTTTTGGGCTAAACTGGACAGTTACTCATACCAGGCAGGCCAACAGGTAGAGGTCTGACAAACCACAGCCTCCTGGTCCTCCAGGCTGGGGGTTGGAAGATGGTTGGCATCTCTTCCCGGAAAACGTACCATTTCTGGTACACCGCCACCCACCCACTGCTTTGCGATACAGGCTGTTGAGCCAAAGGCCTTGGTTGAGAACCCTAATCGTTCTCCTGTCTAGGTCTGGGCGTCCTGGCAGTTTCTCAGCCCACACGCAACCATGAATACTCACAACACAAACAATTCCATACTGCATCGGCCGTCTCGCAGTATAA
>QNGE01000317.1:18704-37496 GCA_008508345.1 Paragonimus westermani
TGTCTGGAAGTGAGTGCATTTAATGACGCGTGGCAGTGGAAAGCCGTAAGGAAGCTGTCTCGCTGATGACGCCTTACTCTCACTTGCAGCTCGGTTTTTTGTTTGCAAGGTGTAGGCACCTTGATGCTGAATGTTTGAATATGGACGTAGTCATTTTCAGTAGTTATGTCCCTTCCCGTCCCCTTCTTTTTCCTTCTCTATCTTCCTATATAGGGTTTGATGTTTCTTCATGGTTGTGTGGCAGCTAAGCATTAGTGTGAACCACTGATGTATTTCTTTCTATGATGATGATGTCGACCGCAATGTGGCGAGAGGATTTGGGGTGAAAATAGATCAGTAAGCTTGCGTTGGTTGCTGAGTCCCATGCTAGAGTAGGTTAAGATGGCGGACGCTGTTAGGTGCATGTGCGAGGCGACCCACGCGAATCGAGACAATGACATTTCCAGCGGGTGCGCTAAATAGCCGTATGGACAATTGGCGATGACAGCATGCACAACAAACAATATCGAATGGGCTGAAATCTGCATTCACCCAACGATGCGGGCGGTGGGTGGAACGTATGCAAGTGAAAACTACAGGAAAACCCTACGAAAATGCATAGGCTCGAGAGTTCCACAGCATTTGGTGAAACTGTGCGCCTGGTCAAACATGCAAGTTGAATGCGTACACATCATCATTAAAACAGCCATGAGCTTGACCAAAAGGTACTGTGGTTCGGGCCGCCGCTCACCTCAACAGTGACGTGGAATATCCTAGAAGGAAAGAGTACTACGAAGGACAACAAAGATTGAAGAAGACTAAATGGAAGAACTAGAAATGGTATGGATACAGGTACGCCATTGACTGCGACACACTACCATCTCGGATAGCGTCTCTAACCAGCGGTTTGAGTGATCACGAGGACCCCATCCAAGCAGGCGATGCCTGCCCACTTTGCTCAATGGAGTAGTCAAGGTCTTCATATTTCGTGACCACGTTGTTGCTTGACCACCACGCGGTTTCACCCAGCTGTTGTTGCCCTCAGTATATAATGCCCGGTACGGTAAACGCTCGGATGGCATACGGAGAACGTGACCCAACCATCGCAAGCTGTGCAACGTAACTACTTGACCAATTGATCGCGCATCCCGAACGTTCCGGAATACGCGCCGGCGTACACATCGCTATGCGCGTGGTTGGCAATAGAAGAAACCGGTTGAACATGCATCGTGAAACGATGGGATAATATAGACAGTGCCATCAGTAACCTTGTGTATAACCTTCTCCCGCGTAAAAAAAACGCGTACGACATGAACACGGATACACTTAAGATTAATGACAATTAGTGAAGCGTATAATAAATTCGGTAAAAACACTAAAAATAGGCGATCGGCACGCTTAAATTGGGGTTCAATGGAGTAATGCACGTAGTATGGGCTGAGGAGACCTAACAATAAAAAACGGACATACCAACTGGTGTTAGGAGTATAGGTAAAAATGCGCCGAAAAAGTTTGAAAACGTGGCCACTACAATGGTGTACCAGAAGTGGAACGTTCGGAGAAGGAATGGTCATTAACGGAGTTCACCGACGCGTGGTGGTGACAAAAGTAAAGGCTCGAACCAGAAGTGCAGAAAGAAAACGGATTATAAGTCGAGCTCACCATTTCGTAATGGACAGATAGGTATGCGATTGACATTCGTCCGCTAACATCTTGAAACGCCTTCCCTGAACAGCAGTCGAAACGTAGTCCTAACAGGCATTGCCGTATCTGTATTCGAGTCCCATCTTTTTTTCAGTAGGGTTTGGAAGCAAACCGCACATTTCCAGTAATGTTAATAAATATGATGAGCAGTTAGTTCTAGCTTAGTCTTGGACCAACGGCAGCAACCAAGAGAAGAAAGGAATCTCGAGGTGGGCCCCAGCCCACTCGGCAGCACTCAGAAGCGCACCAGGCGAGGTGTGTGTAGAAACTTCGCGTGTGTTAAACGACGCTCGAACAGATCCGGGTTTACCGACCTTCAGTGGAATAATAGAGTTTAGCAAAAGGGTAGGCATTCGCTACGTGCAATTAGTTGCACGACAGGAGAAAGCAGCACTGAGTTCGTGTCAAGGCTCCTATGGCAGACGTACGCAGAACAATGCGTACAGAACAGATATGCAACAAAACACGGTTGCAGCCGGGATCCTTAGGGAAGTCATACGACCTCTCTTCAGTACACCCGCAAAAATAACCAATGAGTTGTTACACATGTAGAGGGCGTACCGACCTATATAGTGGCGTATAGAAGAGAACCTCGATTAGAAATTCAATCCGTTAAAACCTCCGTATCTCGTCCAACTCTTAAGAACGGGATACTGCTGATATTACGACGAACTCAAGATAAAAGAATGGAATTACAACGATGCCTGTACTTTCCCTATTGTATTCGGAAACGATATGGCCAGTAATAAGAGCTACAGATGTTGCTGGCATTCCTACTTCCGGCTGCCTGTTTTTATACTTGATTGAAACTCTAGGCTGGATTGTTCAGTGAACAACAGCTTATGGCAGTGTCGTTCCTTCCAGAAGGAAGGACAAATCTCGTTCGATGTACTTCATACTCCAAGCTGCCAATGAAAACCTGATACGTACATGCAGTACTCGCTTACTCACGCTGGACGTACGTCTGCAGCATAATTTTTGTTGGGGGTCCATCACGACGTATGCACCAGATGCGATCTGGAGCACCGACCCCAAACCGCTTGGGACCCGTTGTCAACGCAGGTCATCATAAACTCCTGGATCATCTAATAGATACGTCGACCGTAAATCCAATTTCATTGACTCCTGTCCTTAGCCCATTGCTGTTCAATCGAGTAATGATCATAGATACCTCGGTAATTCTTCGCGAATTCACATAGCACACCCGGTAACCGAACAGCCTACCATCGTCATGGACGTAGTCCATCAGATTAACACGTATTGCCGGCTTGTCTTCCAACGACCACGAAGAATGACCAAATAAACGACACACTGCTCGCGCCAGATTACGCCACACGCTGGATATGGGTATAATCAGTCCCTCCGATAGTCCATAGGCATCTACTTTGTACGTGGCACTAAGAAACGGAAGGCAATTAGCGCTGTCGTGGAAAACACTATGGACTGAACAGCATTCCTGTTCCAGGCAGGTACTCCATGTCGCAAGTCCACCATCTCACTGCCCCTCCCGTGGGCAAACCGATCCTTACGGAAGCCGGTCTCGTTCACACTCGCTATCAGATGTGCGTAGATCGAGAGGATACAACCAGAACGGTTCCCCCAACTTCACTGGGTATTCTAAAATTTCTTCACATTACTTTCGGCATTAGAAACGCAGCATAGCAATCCCAACCTTTGATCGATGATTTCACCCGAGGATTATGTTCCATTTATGCACATCCTGATAATCAACTTTTCTCAGGAAAATCATACCAACCACCCGCAGATGCTGCTTTAACATCTAGCCTCACACGGCCTCATCATTAACAGAGCCAAATCTGAACGCGATCGAGCCTCAGTGAACCATCAGACGACAACCTTCCAGCAGGCGGGATTAAACCGCCCGACCCCAAAATAGAGGTTATTCGATCGTGTCCACCTCTTGACACGACTCCAAAGCTCCGTAGCTTTAATAGACTTGCAACTCATTATCTTCAGCTCATCCCCAACAGATTTGTGTTGGAGCGCTAAAACTATGCTGCACCTAACACCCGAAGCCACTGTAGCCTTCGCTGTCGTAAAAAATGTACTCACCGTCGTCACAAGACATGCCCAAGTGGAAACCATGGAACTGGAGATATTCCAGACTTAAATGCATTGTATTCATATACACACTTTGCTACATTCGATTTCATATGTACAGTTTTACACTTCGGTCATTCTCAAAAGGATTGCGTCACCTCACAAACCAAAAACAAACGCCAAGATCAACATTCACATGAAGTTGTAACAAGATTTCACTCCCCACATGATTTCCCGGAGTTAATAGTGCACTTACGTTACTGTATTGTCGGTCCTCGTCACCTGAAAACAAGAACTGGCTCCTTTGAATAATGTCAAGTAGCTCCTGACAAGTTAGAATAATAATCCACTGAGCAACGCATAATTGACAATTCTAATGACTCTGATTCAGACAGTCGGATTAGTGTAACTGTCCTCAAAGGCCGACAAAACGTCAGAAAAAGCGATTGAAGTTCATGTAGTGCCACTGACAACGACAATAAAAGTGCTCTCCCACAGTGAATGGGAATTAGCCAGATGCTCAAATTATTCGGCAAGGAAAGCTGTTCAAAACGGAGCAACCAAAAACGAGTTCGTGACAGGCCATCAGTCAATAGGAAATTGATCCAATAAAATAACCGGGTATAAATGGAGATGATAACAAACAATGCTTGGCGCGGAAGTTTTGATGGGTAAGTAATAATATTAAAAGATGGCTTTTATATGTAGTCGTGACAAAATTAATTACGGTTGTCTACTACATACGGCAAAAGAAATTTAGAACCAACATTCTACGAACAAATTGCCCACGCTCCAACGAACTCAACATCCCGCATCGTACCAAACAGAGGGGCAAACGTATCAAACGAAATTAAACACTTAAGTTCCACCTTTTTTCAGTTACCTACGAACAGCATGCTGGGAAAAAGGCAAAATTCACAATTATTCTGTACGATGGAGGTCAGAATGTTCACGCCCTAAAAAACATCCTGGATAAAAACTGAGGCGCCACAAGAATAATTAATTCCATGGGACAGTAAGGAAGCTTTGAACACCTTTCTAGAGCCAGAGCTTGGAGACTGCTGTCTTATTCGGACCCGGAGAATAGCTCCAGCACAAAATTAGCCTCGATATCGGCACACTGATTTCAGTCGAGTCTTTCCGGGTCGTGGACTCGAAACTATAGCACGTTGTATTTTGGAAACGACCGTCCCAGAAGCCAGGATAACCACAGAGCCGTATATCAGACCGCATATTTACACAACAGTCGTAATGATATCTGTTCTAGCTCAGCCCGTAATCTATGACAATATGTAAAAGAGGGTGGCACGAAACAAGTCTCAATGGCCATGGTGATAGTGAGAAGGGCACCAACTGAAATTAACTGACGGAGACGGAGCAGTTCATGCAGCGCTGAGGTGGTGAGCGACTGGAACAATCAAGACGAGATCAGGCTCATGACTGTTTTGATGATGATGTGCGAAATACATTGCACTATTCAGAAGTTACATTGAGGTGGATGACTGCATCCAGGATACTCACAGAAAAATACAGGACTACGATTTGGGCTTCTAACCAGAGTTGATAGAAAGTAACCTACACCATGCAACCGGATTTACATAACTGTGGGTCACTTCTTTGTGATCGTAGATGAGATACTCTACAATACCGTGGTCTTGCTGAGGACATCATTAGAGTCGAAGGCAACACAGAGAAGCATATCCTGGTTTCCGCTCCAGTTTAAACACGCCGAGCGGTTCCTCAAAAAACTATCGGCATACATGAGGAACAAAACTACTCGCATCTGACATCACACTAACAAGGTAAACACTAAGTCACTAGCAAAACATCATTCCAATATCAGTCTTCAGGTAGGTCAGGCACGACTAGTTGAGACATGATCACTCAAATCACCGACTAGAAACGAAGTCAATGGCGTACCCGCATTCACACCATCGCCAGTTCTTCCGCTTAGTCTTCTATCAATTTCCAACCTCTTAGTCTTACTTTGCATCCGGTTCGGTCGTGTGTTAACCTAGTGCACGTATGCGTTAAGCAATCACTAATGTGCCCCCATTTGCGCGCACACAACTGCCACTGAGTGTAGGACGACTTCAAGCTACTGTGATCGTTATCACAATACCCACAAATTTGATTTCATGCGGTACGTCACATCTGAGGTTCCTCAATCCATTATACAAACATCAATACAAAGGATCCGGAAACATTTTCTGCTTTCGGCAGAAACGTTGCTTAATGTAAGCACGTGCTCGATGCTTAGTTACAACTTACCTTCGGGATTGACGGCCATTCCAAGAATGATCCGAAGGCTACAGGTTCAAGATCATGAACGATAAGACATTACTAGTTGCGTCTCGTATGTGGTCCTGGAACCACTCACAGTGTTAAACTCATCAGTTGAACATTGTACGGAAACAACTGATGCACCCTTTAAATCGCGGAGGACGTTCTTTCGAGGTTGTTTTTAGGTGGCTAAGAATCGAGCCAGACAGCAGCGGCGGCCGATGTGTATCACGCCGGAAGTTTCTTCGCAAGCCATCAACATATACCCCAGACTTACATTATTCTATCCACAAATGACGTAACCCGTGCTGGAATTCGAGCCACCGTTAATGCCATTTACGATAAATACTTTGGTTAGCGCTGCAGAAAAGTATTGTCCACTCGGCGCATCCTTCCCAACAGACTGACTCGTACTGAAAGACGTAAGAAATCAGTTTGGTGAATTTCCCTCAGAAGTTTTACCTAGCCATGGGCGCCGTGGCAGACAGAAACTCAAAACAGCCGTCACCAGACACGCAGATAGAATGTTCAAAGTGTACCGGATAAACAGATGAGAATTGTCTATTTTATCACACATCATCATCATCAACAACAATAACAACAGTAAAGCCAAAATTCGTCGAAATCACTTGCACGCCAAGACAGCACAATACCACCCGTACAGAACCGGAAAAATATTTCAAATTTTGGGAAATGAGTTGTTTACAATAACACTTCCAACAATATTTACAGTCAAAATGCAGCTTTTTCGATGTTAGGGGTCCGAAAATAGTCAGAACGGAAACCTGGAAAAGAGAACTAACAGCGGATTAGGAAAAATATACAGCGGATATAGTTTGGTTACTGAAGTGAGGATAAACAGTGAGTATTTGCGATCAATCCGAACCAATAGCCATGACTCCACAAAGACAGGTCAACCGGTTGGGATAAAACAGTAGTAGGAGGTAGACAAGCGCAGAGCAAAGTGCCCTGATGACGATGTAGAATCAGAGGATAAGCCTTCGCGTCGATCACTTCCTTGTTATGAACGAAATCTGTTAGGCAGCTAACTAATTCCGTCACGTTTTGTAGCTAGGGTAGTCATGTGATTCAACCGTGTTTATTCACTCTGAGATGGCCGTACACAGGTTCTTTGAAATCTTGGTGCGACGTTTAACCAGAAGCACGTCACCATCACAATACTGTTCGTCTACCCGAATGTGGTCAAAACTACCTTTTCTTGTGAGCACATCACAACTGAAGGCATCCACCATGTTGCTCCACTGTAATCCATAGCACTCTGTGAACATCACTCATCCTTGTTCGGTCAAACGAAGCCAAATACAACGAACAGACCACGACGGTATGAGGTGTTGCGATACAGACCATCCAAACACCTCGTCGTAAAGAAAGCAAATGCGCACTGAGATGGTTAAGGTCTCCCTTACAACGAACACGGAGCCGCGTTCAACATTACAGACATATTTCCTTCGTTATAACGATGCTTTCGCTGTAGTGGTGCTTGACTCTACTATCTGACAATTAGCCACACTCTCTTGTATCTTCCCGATCGACACGAGTCCAATGGAACTGTGATCGACTATATGAGGTTCAAATGAGCATCAAGTGAGTGCAACCAGTATTCAGTAGAAGTGATGTAAACGATCAATATCATGAAACCGATTCCCACGGAACTTAATGGAAGTTATTCAATCAGAGCAAATTCGAGAGACGGTTACGAAGAGTTCAGGCCCTCCGTGACGGAGTGATGCAACCGCACAACCTCACAAGTTTCCAGTGGTGTCGAATCGATAGCAATAATCTTTTGCTAATATTATGAAGCCATAATCTACATTTGACCTAAAATACCTTGGTAAAACTGAATTTTCCAAGGCGACAGAAGTACAGTGTCACTTGATGTACGGCAATTCTGGGCTTTAACATTCTGCTTCAGCACTTCGACCGGATATGACGCCGACGACAATGTGGTGGGTCGGAATTCAAATCCCTTCAGACACATTTCAGAGCACCTGCGAATTCAGCTGAGTAGTGCATACTGACATTTTTATTTACCTATGATGCTAGCTGGCCATACAAAATTTCCATAAGATTGACACAAAGATAGGGAGCTGACCAATCGAAACACGTAATTCTTCGAAAAAGAACCCAAGACATACGAACTGTGAAGTTGCGCTGTTAGTTAATTGCAGTTTCTTGATTGGCCGAATAAAAAAAATAATGGATAGCATTACCACCGCCGAAACATAAAAGCTGGCGCCTTAACTGACGACTGATATGATCAGTTCACTCAAACTAAACGCTCAAAATAATCGCGTACGACCGGTAAACCCCTCATTACTAACATTGTTCACCAACTCCTGCTTCAGCTTCTCAAACATCGCACGAAAATATGTCCATATCTCGCTTAAAAGTCTCTCGTATGCTCAGCTGTAGCTGATTTCAATTACAACATTCCTGAGGAAGACCACCGGAGGTGGTTGAAACATAGAGTATTACAGCTTGATCCTAACATTGTTATTCTCAATCTGCTTATCAGTAACATGTTAAACACGACGCTCAAACTGTTTGAATTCATTCGGTGCGGATGTTTCAAAATATCAACCTGTTGCAAACTGACCAGTTCACCTTGTGAGAGGGAATTGGCAGAGCAGATGGAAAACAAAGTGTAGCCACAGGAAAGCTAGTTCGCAGTCACACGATCGGTAGCGCGTTCCAGCGGTTTCCATGTTAAGTAGTCGACAATAAACACACGGTCCTCAATACACCTAGTGTGAGTAAAACACAGCTGCTTGAGCCTGACAGCATCACAACAACCACGAGAAGCACCATGATCAAGTCAAGGCTGTCATTCACTGACCATCAATTACGCTCCGTTTCAGCCTAATTTGAAAAGTCAGAACCATTTCAGCTCAACCACGTACGCATAATCGGCAGACACAGAGTGTTGAAGTCGGTTTGTTCTCCATCCCAACTGGTCGGCCCATAAGTGTTTCCTCATCATACTAAGTAACATCGTCCGTGTAACTACGTGTGAAATAGGTTGATAATTTTGTAAGCCATTTTGTAGCCATCATCATAATCCGAAACAGTAATGTATCAGAGGTTCGCGCTGATATTCAACTGCACGAATAATGGAAGAAAAAGAACGGAAGTAAACCCAACTACTGAAAACCATGTTTATAATTAAACATTCAACACCAAGGTGCCTACATATTGCAAACAAACCCGGTTACAAGTGAAAGTAAGGCTACATCAGCATGAGAGTTTCCTTACGGCTCTCACTACCCCGCTTCTCTAAATACACTTGCCTCACAGACAACTCGGTCAAACAACAACATTTATTAATGATGAGTAGTGTGGCAGACTTATGATTTTAGATGAGACCCAGTCGTGAAAACTCAGAGCTTCGGCTAGATTCGAATCGGCGACAGACACAGCATGCCTCAACGCGGCAAGCGCTCTACTAGCTGAGCTACGAAGCCATACTATGAGCTCGGAAATTTCACATTTGGACTGTTACTATGCTGGACTCTGTTTCTATGCTCAGCAGTGGCGTTGGTGGATTCTAGCGTGGATTGTTTGAGAAATGCTGCCGGGGCAGTCGACCCCTTGGATCATTTGGTGGATTCCATATGAGACAGTAGGACGGGTAGGTGACAGAGTCCAAATGTGAAATTTCCGAGCTCCTNTTCGGTCACTGTGACAGGCTAATCCGAATCGGATGCCGCCAACCGTAGCTCAGCTGGTAGAGTGATTGGCGTGTTGAGGCATGCTGTATCTGTCGCTGATTCGAATACAGCCGAAGCCCTGACTTTTCACAATTGGGTGACAACATTTATGCCACTGAGTCCGATTAGTCACCATTTCAATTAACATCCCCAACCACCGACTCTGTGAGCCGCAAAGTATCCAGCCTGGGAGACGAGCTGGAACTACAGTGGCCAACCCCTCCGTGAGCGACTTCATTTCTCCAACCTAGGTCATCATCTGTCCAGCTCGCGTCTTATACCAGTCCGTTGCAGCAAGAGTCCTTCGGTATGGCAGACAACTAGCCGAAACACCAAAGTTTGTGCCAACCCACAGCCTGAGCATAGAAAGTTGCCTAGCAAGAGATTGAGCTGTAATCGTCAAAATCAGGTGTTCGATTCGTAAAAGTTCAAGGTAATTCAAGGTTTTAATGGTATAAGAAGCAATCAGCTTTACAATTACCACAGGATGGAAGTATGTGATGTGCGTACAATGAAAAACAAGAATGCGTCTGTGAGTTTTTTTTACAGAATTTAAGCACTGTGTGGGGGTTCGATATTTGGTTGTGTAGATAAAAATGAGTCTAGATTAGTTTTGAAAATATTTAAGTTGGGTGAGTGAGCGACATCTTGGGGTAGAGAATTCCAGGCGAAACACACGCGGACTGCAAAGAAGTACCTCCGGCTGTTCCCTCGCGAGTGCGGTACTGCTAGCAAATAATCGTGAGTCCTGCTAATTCGCGGTTCTCGCCGGACAAACAGTTTTTGGAGCGGGTGGTTCGGTGTGTGTAATATGTTGTATGTAAGGATCAAATCGCCTCTGATGCGGCGATAGCAGAAGTCAAACAACTTAAGACTTTCAATCCTCTCCTCATATGGTTTACTCTGGAGTCCAGTCACCAACTTGGTAGCTCGGTGGTATATTCGCTGTAGCAGAACTATATCCTTTTGAAGCCATGGTGACCAGACTTGGACAGCATATTCCATCGTTGGTCTGATATACGTGTTGAGTATACTGGGCAGCGTCTGTCTTGTGAATCTACCGAAGATCCGTTTCAACAGTGCCAGGATTTTTGAAGTCCGCTTGTAGACAGCAGTACACTGTAATGAGGTCTTCAAGCTGCTACTAATCCAAACACCCAAGTCCTTTTCGTCAGTAGTCCATGCAAGACGATGCGGACCCAGTGTGTAGGTGAATTCAACACATTTTCCTATGTTGAGCATTTTGCATTTTTGAAAATTGAAGGGTAATTTGTTTCTCAATGACCAATCATATAGTGCGTTGAGGTCCTCCTGCAAAAGTACACAGTCTTCGGAGGTGTGTATACTCGCCCATAACTTGATATCATCTGCAAATAAGATAATTTTACATCGAACAAGGTTTGGTATGTCGTTAGCGTAGATTAGAAAGAGGGTTGGCCCAAGAACCGATCCTTGAGGTACTCCACTTGTGACCGCAACTGGCTTCGATAAAGCACCGTCGACTCTGACTTGAATAACACGGTCCATCAGGTAGTTCTCTAACCAAGCCAATAGTTTACCCGTGACACCGTGTTGTTTTAGCTTCTGTAAAAGTATGCTATGGTTAACACGGTCGAAGGCTTTGGACATATCCAGGTAGCAAGCATGGATGGGATTGCCGTTGTCTATAGCCAGCGTCCAGTCATCGAGAGTTAGGAGGAGGTTAGAGAGGCAGGAGTGACTCTTTCTGAAACCATGTTGTGCAATAGAGAGTATGTTATTTCCTTCAAGATGTTTGGTAAGCTTATTCGCCACTAGTCGTTCAAGCACTTTGGAGATCACTGGTAATAGTGTAACAGGTCTGTAGTTGGACACATCTGAGCGATCCCCTCCTTTGAAGATTGGAGTGATTGTGCCACACTTCCAGTCCATGGGGACCATACTGCAGTTTAGTGACAGATTAAACAGATCTGTGAGAGATGTATACAAGGAGCGAGCACATTGCTTAAGAATGAGCGGCGTTATTTCGTCAGCTCCAGGGGATTTTTTCGTATTCAAACCGAGGAGTATGAGAAGTACACTCTCCGCGTTCACAGTCATGTCTTGAAGTGTGTCGGTGGGTGAAAGAAGCGGATGCAGACTAAGAGTTACACATTCTTTGGGACAAAAGACTGTGGAATAAAAGTTTGCCAGTTCCTCAGCAGCTGCGGATGCAGTGGCAGTTGTACCTTCAGAAGTTTGTAACGGTGAAACTCCAGGTTTTACTTTTGACTGATTGTTAACAATTTGGTAAAGGAGCTTTGGGTTTTGTTCCATTTTCCTCATTATTTGTGTTTGGTGTTCCTGTTTATCTTCTTTGACGAGTTTGGTGACTTTATTTCTTAGTAGTCGATATTTTTCCCAAGATTCTGGTGTGACGTGCCGTTGATGGTCTCCCCATGCAGCATTTCGTACCGCTATCCATTTCCGTGTTCGGCTCCTTACTTGGAATTGAAAACCTTTTCTTGGTTTCTTCGGGACATAGTATGAATGCAATTCTATTTCATTCCGAAGTCTCCCTATCAGTCTAGACCAATGCTGATGCACGTCGCTACTTTCCGGACTCCAGTCTGTAATGTTATGAAGGGCATTTGATAGTTTTACGAAATCTACCTTTCTTATCGTTTTGTGTGCGTCGCTCGACCTTTCCGCGTTGCACACATAATCGAAAACAAGTACCAGATGGTCGCTTAATCCCAGTGGAGTTTCGTAGATCATGTCTTCAACCACATTTTCTTCACCTGTTAGTACGAGATCCAAGATGGAGGGCGTATCTGTTCCTCTAAAACGAGTGTTGTTCGAGACATGGTTATAAAGGGGTAGATCGTGCATCAGTTCTTGGAAGTTACTGTCAAGGGAGTTTACTGGGTGTATCTGACTTTTCAGTAAGTTTGGTAGATTGAAGTCACCCATAATTAGCACTCTGGTCCGATATCTAGAAGACACCAGGCGAATTTTCTCCAGTAAGCTAGAATTGTATGATTCCTGTGCTGACGGTGGTCGATAAATCACGCCCACTATGCAGTCTGCTCCTGATACCATTTTTACTGAGCACCATAGAGTATCTTGCAGCATCAGGTCACCATCAGTGACCTCCCGGCACAAAAGTTGTTGGTTATAGTAAATTGCCACTCCCCCTCCTCTGACTATGCGATCACGACGAAGGAGAGACATCCCTCTGATTTCGAGTTCATTGTCAGATATATGTGGTTGGAACCAGGTCTCGGTTACGGCAATCAAATGTGGTAAGTGTTTTCTACATAGTTCGACTAATTCGGCTAACTTATTAGTCAAGCATTGCGCGTTCGTGTAGAGACATTTGATCGTTGTCTTTGATAACAATGAAGGGCAATGCAAGTGGGGACGTGCGGATGGAGTGTTTACAACGATGCCGACTCCGGAAGAGTCGGCGGTTGATCGTTTTTTGCTGGAACTGTTCTTTCACACTGTTCTACCGGTTCTTTTGCATTGACTTCGTCAGCATCTGTCGGTCCTTTGAAACGTGTAGATGAACTTATCCTTAGCTCTCTAGGAAGCAAGTTTCGATAACGTTGCCACTGCGTTTTCACTATGTCGAGCATTTCACTTCGGAGTAGAGTGAGCTTTAGCGGTTTAGGACCACTCCCCATATACTTTGGTGATTTGGGGATCCGGAACGTGTCAACCACAGCCACATCGTCCGTTTTAAGTGTATCGCTAAGGAATTTCCATTGAAGAAAATCGTGTTTGTTTCTCGTCTTTTTATCGGTTGTTTCATCAGTCTCCGGGACACCTAGAATAATTAGGCTTCGACCTTCAGCACCATTAATGCTAGCTTGTATCCCAGGTTTGCGAGACCTTTCCCACCAAGGTACATCAGCGAAAATCCTTTCACTATTTTCAGACCCTTTCTGGAGTAGAAATGCTGACAGCAATATACGCTCCAAGTCTTTCTCAGTCCTAACAGTAACTTTGAGGAGTCTTGGTTTGTCTTTATGTAATGAATTCGGTGATCGGCTTAATCGTGTCAGTGATACTGGTTCAACAGGTTTCAACTGCATTCGTTTACACAACTTCAACCACTCTTCCATATCGTATTTATGCCTATTTTGCAATAATGATTCACTCGGTTCTTTGATGTTGGTACAGATTACACTGAGTTCGTAACGCGACTTCGTGACAAACTTATTCCCAAGTGACTCTGTTACATGTTTATGTCTGTTCTGGGTGGCTTCGGTGGGTGAACCATAAACTGACTTAGCTTTATCTTCTTGAGACGTTGGAGGATTGTTATCAGATTGGGAGTTCATCATATAATATTGGAGATTTGTTGTTGATATCTCCGCATTCGTGGCACAGCTTGGTTTAATGGCCAAGTCATGAATCAGTGGGTGAACCTGCTCCTGAAGTTTACTCAACTTTGCTTCCAAAAACCCCATTCTGTCCTCCAACCTGCTTCTACTGCTTCCTGAATCAGCTGATCTACACTTTGCACAGTGATAACAGACTGCAGGGTGGCTATCGCTATTCAGGCAATCAAGGTGGAATGGGAACGGTAGATGGTGCACCTCTTGAGCGCTGACTCGTACTTTGACAGAGCAGTTCCTCAGGTCGGTGGATTAATCCGTCTTTCCGCCTTCTGATCGACACAGAATTGTTCCGGGCCCACGTTTGTTGACTCCGCTTTGCTCTGAGTACCGAACTTCGATAAATTCGTGTGTGCATTAGGGTCATGCTCTGTCATGTATTGTTAGGTTTTGCAAATCGTACTAAGAGTCTCGACTGTCCACATACTAGTATAAGTGAACTTTGGCCATATCGGTTTGCTGTTAACTTGTGTTCAATTTTCTTCTCCTTTGATCAATGTAGTATTGCTGTACAACATGCACGTTTTTATCAGCAGTATGGTGGGTACATTTCGGAACGAAAGGGCAGCTCCCAACGCCAGGAAGACGAGGAACCAGAAGCGACTACTGTAACCGTGCGTATGCACTCTGGGGGACGTGTCACCAAGTCGAATGTCAATGCACTGCTGCCCATTGTGTACGGATACACGTCAACCGTGTAAATGGGTGTACCCGTTAGCTGTTCTAAATTTTTACATAATTTGTAGGGATTTTGTGTAATACACAACTTCGCAGGCTCAGTGCCTTTTGTGGTCACAACAGTACTTGCCGTATTATCTGGAAGAAATTTTGTAGATTACATCCGATTACTCCCCAATCAAGAATTCGTTGTCTTTCGTGAATACACTTCGAATCATTTCCGTTGCTTTACACGCCGTCTTAATTTCGAATAAGGGTAGAAGTGTTATCATCATTATTGAAATGTTCTCGACGTTTATTAGTCCGATTCGTTAGGTGTCAGTTTCTCCTGTTCGTTTAACGTTTTGAGAAACAATACAGAGTAGAACAAAGTTCTTTAAACTGCACAAAGTGAACAGAAGGTCTCCCTCGGTTTTAATGAATTGCAGTGCCCATTAGAATAACGTTCTGACATTACTTCTTTGGCATGCTCCGAGACGACTACTAAAAACACTCAGAACCTGTTCTGGTTTTTATTAAACCGGTGTCGAGCCCTCTGACGAGGACAGCTAGAAACGTTAGCTGACAGTTGTTCTCCTCTCCGATGGACTGTATCCCAGTAAAGATGTTGGGGAAACCATGGGTTTCTACCAGCTTGGTACGATTCAGGAGGACGAGCGTTATTGACGTGGCGCACTCAAAATTTTGGTTCGGTTGTCGTTAGCAAAACTTATTCAAGCTGCCGCACGATCGTTTCGACCAAACGGCGGGTCTTTTGATTGTTCACGCAATTTTCTGTTGAGTTTGAAATGTTATGAGAAAAATAGTGAACGTTTGCAGTAACATTTGTTTGATGGACCCTAATGCCAGGCCATATCGACCGTGTGTTCTCCTGGTAGTGTTACCGATGTCTGTTTAATCCGCGTTGTGCCGATCAACGTGGGGAACGTAGTCACATCGAACGAGACCGGGACATTATCGACTTGAACAACAGACTGGGTGAATATTGTGAGAAACTGCATGGATAGACCGGTTGACTGATTTGACTCCGACATCAGACGCCCCAATCTTTTTCGAAATTCCCTTCATAGTTCGTGGATTGCTGATCCAGATAGTGATATCGTGGGACGAAGAGGTATTCCAGTAACATCAATTTGCAGTAGACAACGAAGGTGGAATATTGTAGAATCGTCAGATTTCACTTTGTTGTGCTCGGTTTCTGTCCATTCTGAGACTTCTCAAGACTTCGTCCTGTTGCATACGTGCGTTTTAGCTTGCTCATGAAGACGATTTTCCAACTGCTCCCTTTGTCTCACACTGTTCTTGAATTTGAAAGCTGATTTTAATGCGACCAGAAAATCAACGTAGTTTGAACCCTTGAGAAAGCATGACTCTTTCAATTAGTTACAGTGCTCTACCTGATAAACCCTTCGTGGACTACTGCCAAGAACCGAAAAAGCTAACTGTTCCAAGACGCTACCGCATTCACGAACGTTCAAGCTGCTTGGATTTTCAGGCCACATAAGAACTGACTCTGAAATTCAACTTCATACTGTTACCTCTTGAATCTTCAGTCAGTCCGATAAAAAAGGAGATCCCAGAACGACCACATCCTTTCACAGGAAATTCCCATGAGGAAGTTACTTGGAATGGTGAAGAAACGTTTGCAAGCTAACCAGCCGGTCTGGAGAAGAATCGCATACCAGCAACATTCAACTCACCAGCTACAAATACTATCAAACACTGCGAAGTTCGAACATGGATCTGGGGAAATTCATTTGAGAAAAATCAGACTAGCTGCATGATTGTGTTACACTGTGAAGAAATGCTCTATGCATTTTTGTTCAACAGAAAGAAGTGAATAGGTCTGCACAATGAGACACCAAAACAGCCGGTTTATCTTTAGCTGAATAGATAAACCTGGTGAGGAAATAAAAACCACGTGTGACGTAAGTATTTTGAAAAGTACTTTTAAGACTCTTCGTTTTCCTACATGAGAAATACTACCCCAGCAACTGAATCATTCTACACCTATTGAGCTAGCTTAGCCTAATGAAGGAAAACCACAAACTCAGCATTTCAGTCCCTTACTCTGGAAGTTAACATGCAATCAGGTACATATGCTTTATGAATGAACGAAGTCCCAAAATGTTCCACTATGTGCCATACTGCCTATAACAGCATGTCTCCGTCCCGCACTCAAACAAGACATGCAGACATATTTTGCGTCAATTATTTCTTCCCATTCCAACGGTTAGTTTGACAGTATACTCAAGTGTAGGAGCACCCCTTCATGTGGTCATCGGGATTCAATGGATTATGCCTATACACTGAGCCGCCTGACGATCTCTGGCTTGAATGTGAAAAAGAACAGCAGCAGGAAACAAGCACACGGTGTATTACACTTCATCAAGTGTGGGCATGGCAATAATGAGCTGAATGAGTAGCCTCCTTGGGGAATTATGGATGAGCATTCGGGAGATTGAAAAATTCGAGTAGATCATCAGCATCAGCATCAAACACAGCAATACATCAGTGGTTCACACTAATGCTCAACTGCCACAACCATGAAGAAACAGCAAACCCTATATTACAGGAGAGAAGGAAAAAAGAAGGAGACGGGAAGGGACATAACTACTGAAAATGACTACGTCCATATTCAAACATTCAGCATCAAGGTGCCTACACCTTGCAAACAAAAAACCGAGCTGCAAGTGAGAGTAAGGCGTCATCAGCGAGACAGATTCCTTACGGCCTTCGCTGCCCCGCGTCATTAAATGCACTCACTTTACATGCGCAACTCGGCCAAACAATGACAACATTCACGCCACTGAGCTCGATTAGCCGCCATCTCACATGCAGTCTCCAGCCACCAACTTTGTAACTCTGTGAGGGCCCCAGCCCGGGAGATCTACAGTGGCCAACCCGTTCGTGAACGACTTCATTTCCCTACGCCAGGTCATTCTCTGTCCACCTCGCACCTTACATCAGTCGGTCGCAGTGTCAGCGAATAGTGCTCGGTGTGGAAGACGACTAGCTGGCATCCTTAATACATGATCTAACCACCTAAGCCTGTGCAAACGTAGGGATTGAACAAAAGAACTCGCTTGACAATCACTACCAAACACCCGCTTTCTAACCTCTTCGTTACTTACACGCTGGTGCCACCCGATACGGGCGATTGAACGCAGACATCGGTAATCAAATGCTTGAAGACGGTTGACGTTTTCTACCATGAGCCGCCAGGTTTCGCTGCCGTAAAGTAATACGGCCCTCACCGTTGTCTTATATACACGACCTTTAAGCTTCAGAGAAATACGTCTCTGTCAGCAGAGATGCCCCAGAGTAGCGAATACCGTCCTACCTTTAGAGATGCGCACTTCTATTTCATTCCCTACACCTCCACCGCTACTGATACAGCTTCCCAGGTATACAAACCGGTCAACAACCTCCATCACTACATTATCCAACATCAAATCTACGTAGTCACAGCAATCCTGCAAAACCACTTTGCATTTCGAGGCTG
Organism: Paragonimus westermani; assembly: GCA_008508345.1. Taxonomy (NCBI): domain Eukaryota; kingdom Metazoa; phylum Platyhelminthes; class Trematoda; order Plagiorchiida; family Troglotrematidae; genus Paragonimus; species Paragonimus westermani. The sequence goes on from QNGE01000317.1 coordinate 37,007, forward strand.
CAAAGCGCATTCCGAAGTATTTGGCGGGACGCGAAATAGCGTCTAGCATTGTGCTTGTGCTGCTTGAAAGTTGTCAAACAGCAACACCTTGTCGTCAGCATAATCAAGATCAGTCAGTCTTTCACCAGGTAGGAGGTCCACGTCAGCGTCTTGTGAGTGCCGCAAACAATCCCTCATTATTTCGTCCATCACAAAATTAGACAAAAATAGTGGAAGCGAAAAACTTTGACGTATGCCGCTCATGGTGCTGAAACTGTCAGACAGTTCACCGTAAACCCTAACCTGAGCTGAGGTATGGGAATAAAGTGCCGACAGTATGTTCACGTACTTAGTCGGCACACCTCTGCGTTTGAGCGTCTCTAAAAGTGTAGATCGATCCACTGAATCGAACGCACCCTTATAGTCGAGAAATACAACAATTGTTGGCCGGCGGTACACATGACGCTGCTCCAGAATTTGACGAAGAGTGAAAATGTGATCTACACATCCC
>QNGE01000317.1:48314-78723 GCA_008508345.1 Paragonimus westermani
ACACTAATGCTTAACTGCCACACAACCATGAAGAAACAGCAAACCCTATATAGAAAGAGAGAAGGAAAAAGAAGGGGACGGGAAGGGACATAAATACTGAAAATGACTACGTCTATATTCAAACATTCAGCATCAAGGTGCCTACACCTTGCAAACAACACAACCGAGCTGCAAGTGAGAGCTGGGGTTATAATCACTTAATTGCCGTCTAAGGCTATCAATCAACAAACCAAATGTATCACAGTCAGATGGAAACCGTCTGGCCGTGAAGAAACACGTCAGATATCAGATGTTTTATAGTCGCGGTTAACCTGTGATAACGATTTTACGTTTTACATGCGAAAGAGTACAACTTACTCGATCGCAGATACCTAATGATAATGAGTGAAAACGGCTGTATGCAACTTTGAACCTTTGAAAACTTCCCACGTAAATTGCGAAACGACTTACGGATCTCCCCAATGGGCAACGGCCTCGTAAAAAGGCAGGACACAGTGGAGTGTTTGGAGGGTAAGAAGTGTGCAAATATGGACAGTGGACCCTTGTGCAGCCTGTACCCTCATGAAACTCGCACACAGGCAGCCGACAAGGATCCAGTACATGTGCCAAGGGACAGGCGGAGCTTCCCGAAAGACAGCTATGACTAAGAAAACTGAAAAGAGGAAACAGTAATGCATACAGGAAGCGACCAAAAGACAAAAGCGGACATTTTCCAACCGCAACTACGTGGAAAAACAAATGCAGGACAAAAATTAAAAAAAATGGAGGTTTATATCTATTGCTTCCCACTGAAAAACGGTCCATGTTTCCCATAAAGAAACAACTAAGAAATGAACAAATAATAAGGTGTAGTAGCATCAGTTGTGTGTTTAATGGGCAATATTCGCTGGACGTTTTCGTATTTGTTACCACACATCAGGTGTGCGTATCCGGTGAACTTCGACCACACATGCCACTATAACTTAGTGGAATGACATCAGTAATGATCTATAGACTCCACTGAATCTGGTATAAACGGCAGTACTAACTCGCAGATGGGTTATTATCTACAAATGAATAACACGCTTTTGAACTGCAGAACCTGGGAAAGCTGACAGGAAACGACTTAACCGAGTTTAGGTCACCAGATAACAAACAAGATTCAGGAGAACAAAACTTTAAAAAATATCCCCGTTGACAGCAACAAATCAGCGGAGCATACTGATACATGACTGACAACTGCAAGTCCCGGTTTAAAAATAAACGAAAAAGGATTTTGATGATAATCAAACACTTACAATTTAAACTGAAACATTCAATATCACGATGTTAACACCATGAGGGAAAATAAGTTGCAAGCAAAGTCAAACCAGCATGTACACAACAGTCTACGGTTTTCACAGGCTCGCGTCAGTCGATATTTTTAATTCACAGATAAAAGTTGGACATTTACAAAAGTGAAGAAGAGTAGACATCGCATAAAGGGAGGTGGTCGATTAACAATTCCGTGAATCACAATGGCCTAGCATGCGAGACGAATGAGATCTATAGCGATCAACCTGTTGGTGGCTATCGTCCTTTATTTATTCAGAAGCACCGTCTAATAAACTCGCAAGGCATGATACACAGCCGGGGTAAGAGCAGAAAGTCCTCGAAATGGTAGAGAATCACTTGACACTTCCCTTACATGACCGGAACACTTCAGTCGAAGTATCTGTAAACGCGAAAGAAACGAACTCGCTTGGTTCTCATTGGTGAATACTCGCTTCAATACCTTCCGTCTAATTCTCTACGGATGCAACCCGATGTGTACCGTTGGGCACAATCGTTGATGGGCAAACAGCTGAAAGCGATTTGTTTTTTGCATTGGTCAGGCACGTTCCGCAGATGCAAAAAACACATGCATGCCACAGACAGACGTAGCACTGACGCCAGGCCAGACGCTGATCAGCGGAAATCCCGCAACCACAAAATAGGTACAGCAAGTGAAAGCGCCCGATTCACTACTTATTGAATCAGAATCAAACAGGGTCACAAGAAATCAACAGAAATCAAGCATCAAGGTGCCTATATCTTGCAAACGAAAAACCGAGTTTTAAGTGAAAGTAAGACGTCATCAGCAAAAGAGCATCTTTACGGCTCTCACTACTCCGCTTCCCTAAAGGCACTTGATCCACAGACAACTCGGCCAAACGACAATATTCACACTAATGAGTTCGATTAGCCGCCATTTCACCTAACGTTTCCAGCCACCGACTCTGTGGGTCTCAAAGTCCTGAGCCTGAGAGGTGAACCCGACATACAGGCCAAAACCTCCACAAACGACTTCATTTCCCTAGGCCAGGTACTCACCTGTCCATCTTGCACCTTACGCCAGCCGGCTATGACATCAGCAGAGCGCTTGATGTGGCTAGCTAGCATCTTTAGTACATGACTTAGCTATCCAAGTCCGTGCAAATGTCAGGATCGAACAAAAGAATTCGTCTGACAATCACTACCAGATACTCGCCCTCCAATCTCCTCGTTGCTTACTCGTTAGTGCCACCCGATACGACCGATTGAACGTAGACACTGGTGGTCAAATACCTGAAGATGGTCCATGTCTTCTACTGTGAGTGGCCATGTTGCGTTACCGTAAACTGATACAGCCCTCATTGTTGTCTTATATACGCGAAAAATTACTCAAAGAGATATCACTCTGTCGCCAGAGATGTCTTAGGTTAGTTACTATCGTCACATCTCTAGAGATACGGGATTCTATTTCGTTCCCCTCACCTTCTTCGCCGTTGATGCAGCTTCCCAAGTACACGGACCAGTCAACAATCTCAAGGACTTCATTATCTAACATTAACTCTACGTAATCACAGTAATCCTGCAGGAGCACTGCACTCTGAGGCTACAAAGCGCATCCCAAATTACTTACCACAGTGAGAAATAACGTCTAGATGAAACTGTTTTAACTAATCAGGTCACTTTCCCTTTACTTCTTTTTCCTTCTCTTTCTGTACAAGGTTTGCCTTTTTCATGCTTGTTTGGCAGTGAAATACTAGAGCTAAACGCTGGTGTAATGCTATGCTGACGATGTTGATGATATTTTGGAGACGACAGTGTATCATCCGTAGACACAGAAAAGAAATTTCGACAATTTAGCCTGACTTTCGCGAGCACCGCATCTAAAGTAATGATGTCTATGCTTCTGTACGGCAATGAAAAGTGCACAATTTCAGTGGAATGTGCGGTGCCTTATGTTCTCATTGTACTTCTTCCCAGGCTAGATCTTATAAGGGGAGTTGCATAATTTTTGTTCACTGTATACTGGCGTACCATTTAGATAACCCGTTTTGCCAGACGAACTCCAAAGACCACCAGTCAGACGCCTCCTGATCTTCGTTCAGATCTACACTGGATAGATGGTGTATGAGTGGGAGCACAAATGCTGCAACGCGAACCATTTGTAGGGGGCCTTATGCGCATGCATCCATTAGCTTCGTCGAACGTGATAGGCTAATCCGGAATAGATGCCGTCAACCGTATGTTCACACAATCTGAAGTTGGGGGCCAGAAACAGTTAATTCCTCAGGTCAGACGTCTTTTGCGATCACAACAGTACCACACTTATGAATTACAGATCAGATGTGCGGTCGATGTAGACTGTCGTTGTCCAGTGGATGCGGCCCTCAACCGGAGGCAAGCACTTTACAGTTCAGGTAGAGCGCTAGTGTCTCAGCTAGATTAGTTACGCTAGGTTGTGTTCGGCGACAAAGTAGCTCCAACCGAAATGCACGAGAAACCCGGTGTACAACAGTGCATGATTAGAATTCAGCTCACCCTACAGCCTTAGAAATAGTCAGAACATCAATACCTCATCGATCTGCACTTAAGAGTGGCTTGATAATCGAGATCGCCACTGTGGTGTAACATAGAGTTAGAACCTGTTATGATCGGACCGGAATCGGCGTGGTGCAGCTGTCCTTACCCATTTTGTTATTCTGGTGTGGCGGTCAGGTTTGTGCACTGCGTCGATCAGGAGAGCAAAGCTGATTACGACTTCCATCCGACCAACTGCAACCATGTCAAGCAGGTTGGATGGAAATACCTAGAGGAGAAGCAGTTAGACTAGTCGGGTTGTAACTCAAACTACTGACCACACAGCATCAAGATGATGAAGCAGAAACCCATGAGCACAAAGTAGAACCGGTTTCATAGTTGCGGCACAGCAAAGTGCCGAACACGAACGAAACGGCTTAGAATGTTCTCAAATAAAAGCGTACCCCATCACCTAGTGGTCAATTGTAGCCAACAGCGTACTACCCAACATGGTCGAAACATTCATCGTGCAATTAAAAAGTCTGATGCAACTTCGGAGATATAAACTGCGCCCACCCCCGCTGGAAGTTGCGCCATAAGGCTAGGCAAACTTCTCATCGCTAAATAAGTCAGACAATAGTCACTAGCCCCAGGTAGAGCCCCCTAATAAAACCCCATCTCCTATTGTCTCTCAGGTCCGACTTCTGAATCAGAGATTTGGGGTAGGGTCCATCAAGGTAACCTTTTCGCAGCATGTGCGAGCGATCAATGCCAAAAGTAATTGCTCTCCCGATAGTAGAGCGATTACCACTTCCGCGTTCCACTCTGCATCCCCGACTTTCTGACTTCCCCATGTCTTTGGATGATAACAGTTTTCTAAATAAAAAATAATGACAACTGGTAAACCCTGGCGGGTTTAATATTCACACTTTCGGACAAGTATGCCAATAGATCGGTTCGGTGAATACTTTTTCAGATCTAGAGATTGAGTATGCCGTATCGGAGGCACGAATCTAGGAGTGTAACAAGGTTTTGGTATTGATATGTTCGCCGAGCTTGGCATTTAGGTTGCAAACGTTTCATCACCATCTTTAGACAACCGACGATCCAAGAGTTTCTCTTGTGGGGTTTTTGGTGTCGCTGAGGCCAAATCTCGCGACAAAGCCTGATCGGAGATCGTAATGAATACTAAGGGAGAGTAGTGGTTGCTGGATTGGATTCCAATGTAAGACTCAGTGCACCAGTGGAAGTCTGTGGAAGTAGATCAGAAAAGCGTTGCGTATTCATTATACCTGCATACTTTCCAGTGAGCAGTTGTTTAGGTGCTACTAACAGCATGATTCGTGACGCCCCATCTGCCTTCTGAAGCAAAATGGACACATGTCGAACTAGTGTTCAACCTGGTCGCCTTAATCTAAGAGAGTCCGGCAAAGGGATTGCGCAAATACGTACACTTCTTGGTCTCTGCACTTCAAGTACTGCCTGTCAACACAGAAAAAGGTAACGTCACATGGAGACCACCTTGTGTATCTCGGTCATGGAGACTAATCCATCGTATGGCAGCCAGTTACAGACGGTGCCGTTCCGCTGAAAACGTTCGTGCATTTTGGAGCAATTAGTGGTGTGCGTCCCTTTATTCTGTCATCTGAAATGTCAAACACTCGTAAATGGATGTTATTTTACTAGCATTCAAGCAAGGAGTGCGAACAACACCTACCAGAGTGCAGTGGTGAACATGTTACTCAATTTTAGTTTTGTGAAGACAACCAGCATCGGAAAAAATTGTAGCATCTATGAACATTGGGTTTAAAGAAGTAGGTTTTGAAGAAGCTACAAAGGCGGGACAGAGTTGCATGTCTGTCATTGATAAACCTTATGGACAAGAAACATTTTATTTCACTGCAGAGTAGACTACACTTTTCCTTGGAAGCGGCGGCCTGCTAGAATGAGCTAACGGCAGCCGTTAATGTATACCCCAGGAAACCGTCTAAGGCAATAGAATATCTTCGTTTGCTTAACAAAACGCTGACCTCAAGAGGCGGGGTCCAGTCAATTTCCCATAAGTCCTTCTGGAAAAGCTGCACCCGTGTGATCGGGGCTTCTAACCAGAAACTCACGTACCATCACCGAACAACCGAACTAATGGCTAGATAACTGCCGATAATGTACGCGAAACAAGCGTCGTATGTCAATTATGAATAGGTGAATAGTAATAACATTAACAGTAGTAGTAACATTTGAATGTGAGGCAGATAAAAAGATGCCGTAGGTGAAAAACGTACCGAGGGCATATCCGCAGGTAATTCGGATCATGCTCATAGCGACAGCGAGTCCCGAGACAGCATTTACCTGTTTTCACAAAAAACATGCATACTGGCCTTCTTCGAAATCTTAGGCAGGATATGGCTTTCTGAAGCCGTTGTCTACAGACACTGATAATTCAAAGTAATGAAAACTCACTTAGACACTGTATTCAAGCCAGAAGACGGTCTACTTTCTGCCTTGACTCTCCTAACTGAATATCTAGTGACAAGTCTGAAAGTATTTCGCGAGCGAGTAAGACTACCGGGATGTGGACCACTGGCAAACTTGTTTGGCTTGACAGCTGTCCGCACTGGCCCTCGTGTAAAGATAGAATCATATGACGGACCCAAAGATTTTTGTTCCAAACGTCCTTGTTGAAAACTATTACTGGTGGAAGGGGAAACACCATGGTTATTTCTAACGAACTTATAGACTGTACGGGCAGGTGTGACGCCCGATGAGCGGACCAGAGTGTCCCCTACAGAAACGTTCGGCTGACTGGACGCGATCTGCCTGACGGGGATTCGGCGCCTTGATAAACTGTGGTATTGAAACCACGTGTTTTTGGAAGCGGTACGGCTCATGTTTCGATCGCCACCGTTATCTACCCTCCGAACTGGATTATTAAGTGTATCTACGAAAGTCGCCGGTGAGGGCACACATTTACTGTGTATATCATTGGTCTTCTTAACATACTTAAACCTAGTCGAGTGCTTTCTTCGTCCAACAGAGCTAGAGGAAACCCATTTATACGGATTACCGCGGAGACCACTCATACTAAGACCAAAGACAGTCTGAGGAGTAAACCTAACAGTTCACTTGGTTCTCATTGGCTCTGTGAATCAAACATTGGATTGGTCAAATTTCAAATACTGGACTTGGTGAAGACCTGCGCCTGTTGACGTCCTGATGCTTGGCTGGTGAGATCCGGAGATTGACCAAACTGCATTTTCTGTTGATCCGTTCAGTGATGGTCTAAGGGTAGGGACAGAAGAAAAGGAGTATCAAAACCTTGCCGCTCCAAACAGCAGAGACAAATCATACTTCGATTAGTACGAAGTAAGAAAAAGGTTGTTCCAACATTTTTCTAGCTTTGTTTTCAATATATCTATGCGCGCAGCCTCAATGATCTTTGCAGGCAACTTGTTCTACGAGTTGACTACCCGGTTAGTGTAAAAGTTATATTAGACAGCCGATCGTGATCTTGTATTCTTGACTGTGAATCTATGAACCCTTAAGTCTCTATCCTGACGCGTCTCGAACAAACCTGCCAGTGCGATGGGTGATCCCGCACATTTCAATAAGGTCCCTTCTTACCCGCCTGCGTTCGGGTGAAAATAAGTTCAACGAAGTTAGTCGGTTCTGGTAGCTTCATATCCCATACCATATGTGTGGCGAGCGGTTGTATATTTCCGAGGGCGGCTATGTGCTTATGAAGATATGGTGACCAAGCCTGGACACAATTTTCCAAGTGAAGCTGAATTATAGCCGAGCAAAATGGTATCAACACCTGCAGCGAATATAAAAAACAATAATTTGATTGACGCATTCGTCTGAACGTTTTAGATGAGTATGGTTTTGCACCTGTTGTTTTTCAGCCAAGATACCCACTGTGTGACATCCTGCCCGCAGCAAAAGACACAACTCGCCAGCTTGAAGTTGTAGTGAGATTGTAGATTATTCTCATGTAATGTTCNATTCCTTGTCCCACCCTATTGTTCGCGCCGCACTCGAATTAATTACTGCCCGTTATGTCTGGCCTATTATGAACAAAGATGTGCGTTAGTGGACTAAATCATATCTTTATTGCTAGAAGAGCAAGGTACATCGCCACACCGTCACCTCTGTTGGAAATTTCCACACTCTGGACGCGCGTTTTTCTCACGTCCATGTTGATCTGGTTGGCCCATTACCCCCCATCAAACGGCAGAACATTCCTGTTTACATGTGTCGACCGATTTACACGATGGCCCGTGTCCGTTCCCTCTAGTGATATTTCGTCAGAGACAGTCGCTAGAGCGTTCCTCGAACATCGGATTGCCAACGTTGGCGCTCCGTTGTTCGTTACTGCAGACCGAGGCTCACAATTCCAGTCAGCCCTTTCCGCGACCTAACTCATTTGTTGGGTTGTGAACACATAGGGATGACTGCGTCTCATCCTGCTTCTAATAGGATTGCTGAACGTTTTCACCGACAGTTGAAAACCTCTCTCATGGCACAGTCCACGCGCAGTTGGACAGAGTGCTTATCACTCACCTTACTGAGCATCAGATCCGTCCTGAAGGAAGATACACAATGTTCCACCGTTGAATTAGTCTACGGAACATCACTTCGCCTGTCAGGTGATCTTTTCGACCAAAACTCACAAGCTGCAATAGATCCATCGAACTACGTGCACCGCCTCGAATCGTGCATGGAAACGCTCCGTGCCATTCCGGCTGGGCAGCATTCCTGGCCTCAATAACTCAACAAGGACTCGCTGACTTGTACTCATGTTATCGGTCGTTGTGACGCAGGTCAGCGCTCACTTCGACCACCTTACGATGGCCCATTTGAAGTGATATCACGCACGGATAAAGTTTTCACGATCGAACGTTCCGGAAAGCAAGTTGCTGTGAGTATTGACCGTATCGAGCTGGCTTACGTCGACACGCACTAGGAATTTCCCTCACATAGCTCTGGAGGGGGGAAATGTACAGTTACTTTTCTTGGTTTTGTTCACTGACGATGCCTCACTATTGTACACCAACGTCTTGCGTGATCTCTGCACGTTGTTCGGATTGATTAAAAACGACCTTGCAATAACAATAAAGTTATGTGCACGCACGTCTTCATGCTCTTCTACCTGTGGCGTAGTTGCTTGATGATACTACACGGATCTCATCCATTTCTGGCTCCTTTGTACTTCAAACATCGTCGCAGCACCGACCGCGTTTCAGCCGCCCATGGTAATCTCGGAATATCCTCACTTCCCGGATAATGGTAATTTGGAATATTGTGGTGGTCCTCTTGAACCCTTTCTATGAGTCAAGCTCTTTATTCCTATAACTCGCAAAACTCCCGTAACTGTCCTGTCACATTCGTTCATTTTTTTGTCACTAGACTCAGTGAAATACGCCTGCAGTCACTTGGGGGTAGTCAGAAACTCTTTTTGACCGCTACAAATTGGTGAGCCCGAATCAGTCCTTTTCTCACATTTTTCCGTCGTCATTATTCGGCGAACTCGTTGTTCCCTCACCTTGTGTATTTTTTTCTTTTCGGCGTTCGGTTCAATCACCACAACGTTTTTAGTGCCCCATTAACTTTGTGTGTTAAAGAGCGTCCGCTGCAGCTATGTCCGACTACGATGATTCAGCTGAGCAGCTGACCTCATCCGTGCACATCAAACTGCCTTAATTTGGAGTCACTAACCTTCGTTTGTGGTTTGGGCAAGTTGAAGCTCTCTTCCGAACGAGGCGCATTAAGTCACAGACCATGATGTACTCTTACTTAGTTCAATCCATTTCTACTGAAATCGCCGAGGAGGTCTCGGATCTCATTGACAACATGCCTGAAGACCAGCCGTACGATAAGCTGAAAGACGGCTTGATTGGCAGGATAGATGTTTCTGAACAGCGGAAGATGTACCAACTTTTTTCCGAAATTGAGCTAAGTGACCGCAAGCCATCCGAGCTGCTACGACATATGAAACATCTTCTCAGAGGCAGGGAGATGGATGACACCACTTTTCGTCAGTTATGGAGGAAAAATCTACCATAATCAACTCGTGAGATTTTGGATACATTCAGCGGTGCTGTGCCTATAGAGGAGCTTGCAGATGCATCTGACAATGTTGGATGTTCAAAGTAATCCCTGGCTAGTAAGTACAGTTGTTGACCAACCTCACGACGATTTGCGACATCATGTGGAGTGTTTGACCGAACAGGTACATTCATTGGTTCACACTCTGCACTCTGGGTCGCGCAGAGCACGCAGACGATCTACAACACCTTCTCGACGTCCAGCGGCACTAGCACACAATGACCATAACTTTTGATGGTATCATCGTACTTTCGGCCACCGAGCAAAGAAGTGCACTCAGCCCACACATTTACTACTTTACCGACCACACAGGGAAACCCGTTGACCGGTAAGTGGTGGCGACGGTTGTGCCTGGTGTCTCCTTCAAATGTCGCCTTTTCTACATCCCAGACAGATCCATCGGCAACGACGTTCTACTCGACACCGGCGGTCAGGTAAGTGTAATTCCATGCACCGTAGGCGACCGCCAGCGTTGTCAGCCCGTTTTCTCCTTACAAGCCGCTCATGGAACCCCGATACAAACGTACGGTTGACGTTCGCTCACTCTCGACCTTTGACTACGACGTCGGCGCTGGATTTTTCTGGTAGCAGACGTTCAGACCGCAATTCTAGTTGCCGACTTCCTATCCCAATTTGGTCTCTTGGTTGATATTCAGCACCACACGCTTTTGGGCAGCTTGATATCCTTGAGTCCTGAAGGCAAATTAGCCACCGTGAATTCCATCGGAGTCCATATGGCGGTGCCCAAACCCCAAAAATATTCCCGGCTGATCCGGCAATACCCGCAGCCCATAAATCCGTCGTATCACCCACATTGTTTGAAACAGGACGTTACACACACCATTATGTCCAAGGAACAGCCAGTGACTGCTCGCCCCAGACGACTTCCTCCCGAAAAGCTGAAGATTACCAAGGCGGAATTTGACCACATGCTTTAACTTGGCATCAAATGTCCGTTTAAGAGCGCATGGTCTTTCCCCTTGCATTTGGTCCCTAAGAAAACACCGGGTGATTGAAGTCCATCTGGTGATTTACGAACGTCCAACAATGCTACCGTACTAGAACGTTATACCATTCTCAACATCTACGATTTTTCCCTTGACTCTACATTCTGAGTGTATTTTTTCTAAAATCGACTTGGTGCGTTCATATTACCAAATTCCCGTCGCTGAAGAGGACATACCCAAGACCGCGAACACAACTCCCTTTGGCTTGTATGAGTTCCTTCGAGTGCCCTTCGGACTTCGGAATGCAGCCTAAACATTCCAGCGTTTCATGGATCAAGTTGTACGTGCTCTGGATTTTGTCTTCGTTCATCTCGACGATGGTTTGGTTGCCAGTCGTTCCCCCGAAGAAAATGAAACACATCTTCATGTTTTGCTGGAGCGGTTGAATAAATACAGGATTTCTATCAATTTATCAAAATGCGTTTTTAGCGTCTCGTCTCTTGAGTCCCTTGGACATTTAACAGACTCAGATGGCATCAAACCCTTGACACCAAGACGCAAACGCCTCAAGATTTCCCCATTCCTGATTCCATCAAAAAACTTCAGCAGTTCATTGGAGTTGTTGACTATCACCGTCGTTTTATTCCTCAGTGCTCACAGCTTCTGAAGCCGTCAACCGATCTGCTACGTTGTTCTAAAAAGAGCGTTATTATGAGTGCTGAGGCGCTACAAGCGTTCAACGACGTAAAGAAAGCGCTCAGCGAAGCGACGAACTTTGCTCATTTTAATCCAGAGCTCACCGCTTATCTGATACTTCCGACTGATGCGTCTAATCATGCTGTCGGTGCAGTGCTTCAGCAGTACGTCGGTTGTGACTTACGACCAGTCTCATTTTATTCACAGAAGCCATCACCCGCTCAAGCTAATTATAGCACCTTCGGTCGTGAGCTGCTTGATATCTAATTGTCCATTAGACATTTGTGTCATTTGTTAGACGGAAAGAACTTCATTGTTTTAACGGAACACAAACCTTTAATATGCGCCTTCAATGCCAGTCAGGATAAATATTCTCCTCGCGAAATTCGACACCTCGATTTCACAGCGCAATTCACAAAGGATATCCGACAAGTCCATGGGAACTCCAATGCTGATGCGTTCCCAAGACTACATGTTAACGCGGTTTCTGGCCTGCAAGACATAAGTCTCGAGAAAATTGCTGAAACTCAAACGTCTGATCCAGACTTTCTATCCATATGCACCCCGCCATTTCAATGTTCCTGTATCCCCTTACCACCTTCCTATCTACCATCGTATCTGACACTTCCGCGGATATCCACGCCCAATTCCACCCCCTCTTCTCCGTCGACCCATTTTTCTCCATTTGCATTCCTTGTCCCACCCTATTGTTCGCGCCGCACTCGAATTAATTACTGCCCGTTATGTCTGGCCTATTATGAACAAAGATGTGCGTTAGTGGACTAAATCATATCTTTATTGCTAGAAGAGCAAGGTACATCGCCACACCGTCACCTCTGTTGGAAATTTCCACACTCTGGACGCGCGTTTTTCTCACGTCCATGTTGATCTGGTTGGCCCATTACCCCCCATCAAACGGCAGAACATTCCTGTTTACATGTGTCGACCGATTTACACGATGGCCCGTGTCCGTTCCCTCTAGTGATATTTCGTCAGAGACAGTCGCTAGAGCGTTCCTCGAACATCGGATTGCCAACGTTGGCGCTCCGTTGTTCGTTACTGCAGACCGAGGCTCACAATTCCAGTCAGCCCTTTCCGCGACCTAACTCATTTGTTGGGTTGTGAACACATAGGGATGACTGCGTCTCATCCTGCTTCTAATAGGATTGCTGAACGTTTTCACCGACAGTTGAAAACCTCTCTCATGGCACAGTCCACGCGCAGTTGGACAGAGTGCTTATCACTCACCTTACTGAGCATCAGATCCGTCCTGAAGGAAGATACACAATGTTCCACCGTTGAATTAGTCTACGGAACATCACTTCGCCTGTCAGGTGATCTTTTCGACCAAAACTCACAAGCTGCAATAGATCCATCGAACTACGTGCACCGCCTCGAATCGTGCATGGAAACGCTCCGTGCCATTCCGGCTGGGCAGCATTCCTGGCCTCAATAACTCAACAAGGACTCGCTGACTTGTACTCATGTTATCGGTCGTTGTGACGCAGGTCAGCGCTCACTTCGACCACCTTACGATGGCCCATTTGAAGTGATATCACGCACGGATAAAGTTTTCACGATCGAACGTTCCGGAAAGCAAGTTGCTGTGAGTATTGACCGTATCGAGCTGGCTTACGTCGACACGCACTAGGAATTTCCCTCACATAGCTCTGGAGGGGGGAAATGTACAGTTACTTTTCTTGGTTTTGTTCACTGACGATGCCTCACTATTGTACACCAACGTCTTGCGTGATCTCTGCACGTTGTTCGGATTGATTAAAAACGACCTTGCAATAACAATAAAGTTATGTGCACGCACGTCTTCATGCTCTTCTACCTGTGGCGTAGTTGCTTGATGATACTACACGGATCTCATCCATTTCTGGCTCCTTTGTACTTCAAACATCGTCGCAGCACCGACCGCGTTTCAGCCGCCCATGGTAATCTCGGAATATCCTCACTTCCCGGATAATGGTAATTTGGAATATTGTGGTGGTCCTCTTGAACCCTTTCTATGAGTCAAGCTCTTTATTCCTATAACTCGCAAAACTCCCGTAACTGTCCTGTCACATTCGTTCATTTTTTTGTCACTAGACTCAGTGAAATACGCCTGCATTCACTTGGGGTTGTCAGAGACTGTTTTTGACTACCACGATGTCACCTTCGGCGTCCCCAAAATTGTAAATTTCGCGTGACGTGAAAGTTGCCGTTCCAGTAGCACCGCGCCGTTTCAGGTTACCTTTTGAATGTAAATCTACCTGAAACCACTAACATCAAATTTAGCGTGCCGGCATAAGTATCACAGTGTTGCTCGTGAGTGTATCATGAATCCGCACCATCTCTATTCCTGTAGTTTGCATTCACTAGGATAACAATGTTGAGCTATTACCGTTAGGATAACAATGTTGAGCTATTACCGTTAGGAATGCCGCTTAACCAATCTAACGCTCGTTTGAATTCTGAAGGTCGACTGAGATTTTCCGTCGACGCACTCTTATTCTCTGACGGCCGCCGTACGGTTGTGCTCAATGTGCTCTTACGTCCAGCTACCTAGCACCCCTTTATTGTTACGTTGAAGTCTGTTATGAATGGTGAGTAAATCAATAAATAAAGTTTGTTTGCAGGTTCATCGTTTTTTCCCTGCGACTTCCGATTCGCGGTAACATCAGGTTGGGGAAACTCTGGGCGTACGAGCTCGGGAACTAGCACTACAACGTATCTCTCTGTACCCTCTATTCTCCAGGGTCGGTAATAAGACACGACGTCAACGCGCTGAGTTTTGGCCTTCATTGTCGATCGATTGTCGATAGTGATCACCGACAGGGTCTCATTTTGTTGGGTCAGTTCCAATACGCCGCTGGACAAGAGTTACCGATCGCTGATTTCAGTCGACATAACGCCCGCCGTACTTTTATCGCGGATGAGGCACACTGAACAGGTGAGCTAAGCGTACTAGTGATTTAGATACCCAAGTCTCTTGTCCGCTATTTAGTTGTTAGTTCAGCTGTCTGTCCACGTGCAACCCTTGAATACCTGGGCGTTGACTGGAGAGATTTGGCGAGGATATGACTTTTGAGAACGTTCAGCGTTAAACCCTACTTCAATGTCCATTCGCAAATTTTTAGAATGCCCCCTTGGAGAGCGGTCAAGTCCGATGAACGCCCGACCAGCTTTATATCGTCTGTATACAGATAACATGGGCAGACTAAGTCGTTGTTCAGATCGTTAATGTGTACCAGAAAGAGCAAGGGGACGAGGATTGGTCCCTGAAGAACTCCACTTAACGGAGAACCTTTGTCCGAGAGTACTCCTCCTGCTCTTACTCTACACGACCACCCAACTAGAAGCGCCTGCAACCACCCGCAGATTCCAGCGGAGATTCCAGCTTCTCAGAGTTTCCAGCATACAAGCCTGTGTTTGACAGAATCGAAAGCATTCTGAAAGTCTAGATAGCACACCTTGACCACTTCTACGTTATCTTGTTTCTCCGTTACAGTGTTTAAATAAGTTAGTAAGTTGGTAAGACAAGGTCTCTCACTTAGGAAGCCATGTTGAGGAGCTCTGAGGAATTTTCATTCTCTGAGAAACTTACCGACCCTCACTCATAATATTCGTTCGAAAATTTCTCTGACAACACCAGTCAGGCTTAATAGTCGGTATTTTTCAACTTCTGACCGGTTGCTATCTTTGAAGATGGGAATTATAATGGCTTCTTTCTAGTCTCACCACTTTCCCTGTTTTTACTGTGAGACTGAACAGCTGGGCAAATGGTTACGCCAACAGTTTGACCAGAGGTTTTAGGACTGCAGAATGGATGTGGTCAGGTCCTGCGGACCTCCTGCTGTTTAGCTTGGATATCGTTTGCTCAATTTCGTGGGGCGTAATGACCTGATCCACCATGGGCACGCTCACGGCACTAGGCTGAGGCTCCAGTTCTTCGTTGTCTGAGCAATAATCATTCTGAAACTGTGCCATAAACGCGTCCGCTATGCCCTTGTCAGTCGATATAATCTCACCGTTATAGGACAGCGTGGTTTCAATATCCCTTCTAAGAGAGGAACTGGACTGAGCATAACCATAAACCTCTTGGGGTTCTGTTTATTAGCTCGTGTTAGGTTGAGCTTGTTGACTAGACGGAAATTTCTTGGTACGTTGGTTGCATATATGCCTTCCAAGTCATGTACTTGCGTTGGACAGCTCTCTTGACCCCTGGACGAACCCATGGCTACAGACCTCTTCATCTGACTTGTCTCTGAGGGACGTTCTTATCTGTAAGAACCCAGATGTTATCGACGTAGATCGACCACAGTCTGTTGACGTCATCTATGGGGATCGTTGTGTTCCAGGCCATCTTATCGGCTTCCAACATTACTTTCTTGTTGTCTGTTCTGTGAAGCAGTTGCAAATTTCGTGCCTGTCCTATTAACAGGGAACATTGGAACGAAGAATAAATCATTACGTGTTCATTCTTTCCCAGTGGTGCTGCAGGCAATACGTTTGTGACGTCCGTACTGTGCTGCGTTAGAATCAAGTCTAGCACTGAGGATATCCGACCGAGTCGGGATCTCGTGGTTACTATCACATGCTGTGTTAGTGTGAATTTGTTGACTAGGTCGAACAACTTGTGATCAAACCCTTTACCACTGACAGATACCAATAACCAGTTGACCTTAGGAGCATTGAAATCTCCCAAAACGAGCAGGCGACGGCCTGATTGGCAAGCCGACTGAAATGACTTCAGTTATGCTTCGTCTTCCTCTAGTGTTGCATCCGGACCACGGTACACCCGAAGACCATCAATGGAGGATTGACGTGAAGCCGGCCAACAGCGGTCTGAATACCCACGCAATTGCAGTTATAGTTCGAGGGTGACTGACTTATAGAACGTTTGATCAACAGTAGGCAGCTGAACCTGACTTCATTGCTACGGTCCGTGAGATACCATTGGAAATCATGCACCCAATTTCCCAGATCTGTTTTTTCTTTGAGCCAGGTTTCTGTGAGAATGCAAATATCTATGTAGTGGATCTCTATTTGCAGCTCGCTTCTCTTGTTAAGCACGCTGCATACATTCGCCAGCGTGCATTTCAGTTCCGATGATCTGGCCTTCTGACTACTCCGCCAGTTGGTCGTATCTAATCCCTCGGAAGAAACCTCCGAGGGTCAAAACAGAGCATGATGTTCAAATTAAGTACTCCAAATGTACGAAAGTGCGTTGACGACTGTAGAGTGTTTATAAGCGAATTTTGATGAGATGAGTGTTAACTGGCTGGTTCGTGTTAAAATTCGAGCGTTGGCGGGTAGGTCGGCAGATAACCGGTTTTTGCGCAAAAAGTCAGAATTGGTAGACGTCAGCAGAGTGTTTCGAGCATAGTCTCCGTGTGCTTTCAAGTGTGACGCGTTCTCGGACTTCCACGAGAAGTTGCAAATGTTTCAATTGAAGACAAGTAAGTTTTACATTTTGAGGAATTGTGTAACACGTACGCGGTACTACCGGAGTTCGGAAAAGAAAATTTCCGGGTGTGCAGGTTACAAACAGTGCTAGCTTTTTTACGTACAGTTTACTAGGAAGAGCAGACGAGCGTAAGGCATGAACCAGAGTCGATTATGTTGTTTTCCACATGGTTATGTGGTGTCACAAGTTTAATGATTTCCAGTATCCCTCGGTTATTCATGCGTTGTACAAGGACGGAGGTTTGCGTATTTCACACAGTTACTTGGTTCACAATCACCGGACAGTGTCGGTTAATCCGGGAGTATATCTCGCCAATCGTAGGCAAGAAAGTACGGCGGAGAAGTTGCGTTTGAGCTGTTGGATAGTTTTCATAGTACCCAATTACGTTAGGCGCGATTATAATATAGTGATGAATCGTAGCAATGTTAGGTTGTTAAGACGGAGGAGGCAATTACGTGAGCATCTGGACTGCGATTTGAAAATCATACGGAAGATATATGAACCCATAGGACCAGTGTACTTAAAAATGGACGGTGAATGTAGGCTGTTGGTTTTGTCGTTCACAACTGAAAGGCTTCCGGAAATGTACGTAAATACGGAAGTTTTATTATGGCGGATTTGACAGTTGAGTGCAACAACAGAGCTCACCATTTTCGGAGCGTTGTTGTTACAGATTGTAACGGTGAAGTCGAAAGCGGTTTTCAGATAGTTTTTTCCACAAAGATAGATTTTCATGTTACACGGTCATGTTGGAGAGCTTTAAACAACTGATGCCAACAAGGGATATTAAGACGATCGAGGTAGATGGGCGACCGGAACTGGGTGTTCTCCTAATGGTAAATTTCTGTTTTGTTCATTTCTTATGAAAAAGAATATGTTTGACCTGGGTAGATCATTGAAGGGGATATCTTCAGAAGAGAACTTTATCGCATAAAAAATGAGTGATCTTTTGTGTTGCAAGGCCGAGGAGGAGTTCACTGGGATAGTTGACAACATTTGTAATTGCAACAGGGAGCTTGGTAAGTATGGGCATACTCGCCTGTTGTCTGTGAAAGAGTACTAGGCCGCATGTGCGAGACGTGGCATTGTGCACTACGAAAATGGGGCGAATAATGGGTGGGGGTGGGTAGTAGATATATATCAAGGATAATCTGTCGCCTCGGCCTATTTTATTAGACTGTGTAAGGGAGGTATTGAATCGAAATGAGTACTTGGACCTGAATTTTCAACGGACGGTTATGATGCCGTTAGTGAGGGCTGGACGTTCCGGGTGTGAAAAACGGGCGGCGTGAATGCATTCGAGCAGCTTACTCCGTATGCGCTGAGGATAGCTGGGGAGCAGCTGGAAGAAAGCCGTTCGCATGTCAAACGTACAGTCGGGCAAAGAAATGTTTGCTGAAGAGCACCTCGTCAGCGTTGACGGCCATGGGTCTTGTAGGTGTTGGTTCTTCAATAATTAGGGACTGCCATGCAGATACCTTGTTTGGTGTTGCAGCGCTGATCTAATCGGGGCGAGCAATATGTCGTGAAATATTAGCTGGTTATTGCCGGACTAATCGTGAAGCTACACAGTGGTCGGTGGGCACCCGGGACGTCTTATTAAGAGGAAGGTGAAAAGTGAGGCGGGAAAATTGATAGAGACTTCGGGCTTCCGCGAGGAAGTCAGCAGTATGCCCAGTGAGAGATATACGTGGACTGTGAAGGCGTTGAAACAGTTTTTGGATATAGCTACACCAGTCGATAAATGGTCCGTGGGGTCGTTTACAAGCCTTGCTTCAGAGTTGGAAGGCACAACTCCTTTCAGCCAAAGGCATGCTAGCCATCCAGGTCCAGTTCTCAATCGAGACAGCACAAACAATTTGTGCAGAAAACGTCTCCTACAGTAGGTTTGGGAGACCAGCCAGCAATGATGGACGACAAGGAGTTCACTAGGAGCCTCCGGCCACGCCACATTTGCTGTAGCTCATCGTCTGATCATGCTACGGAAAAGGGGAGGCACCTATAGAGAGCACCCTCTACGGTGGACGACCGATAATGTTAGGGATGTGACCGAATGGATTTGGAGGGTGAGGACTTGACCGACTGGACCTAATGTGACAGCTGTTGCCGTTGGTGGCATCAGCGGTGTGCCGGACACCCCAATGTTGTTAACGTCCTGAAATGTCGCTTCCGGTAATGAGTTACACGTTTTCAGTTTAACCATTTGCACTGCTTGTTTTCAAGTGGACGCGCATCATATCAGCTGTGTGCGCACTGATATATTGTGTAAGCCCTCTCATGCGATGCATTTTGATCTACTCCATGTGGTTATGCCCATTTTCTTCGCCCATCCCATTTTGTGGCTCATCAGTTCCGTTGTTACTTTGCACGGTAGGCAGGGCTGTCACAAAATCCAACCATTCCTCAGAGCGTTGCAGCGGTGGCTGACGGGGCCCTGCTGTGCAGGTGAGTGACCGTTGTATAGTGAAAAATTACAGATTATGTATTCATCATATTTAAATATCTCCGCCTTTTAAGATGAAATAGGTATGGGTATGCTTGGTGAAAGTGAATCCATTGCCGTAACTCGAGATGCATAACCCCTATGCGATAATACTGCGGTTATGGAAGTACCCTAGATGGCCGATGTAAACACCCGCGTACTGGTGCACTTTACAGTGAACGCACATTTTTTGTCGACAATCTGTAAGCAAGTGTGATACAGCAAATTGACTGCCGTAAGTCCACAGTGTGCCATAAGACGGAAGACCCATGTATCACTCGTCATGGGTGTATAGCCGATTTCACGTTACCCGCCTATCGCCGCGTCTTTTGGGAGAATCCAGAAAACCCTGTGCCGAAATCCGCCCGCACGGCTTACTCAATAATCCCGGCTACACAAGTGTTGTCTCGTTTGTCTGCTCTCTACACATGATGCCCGGTGCGTCTGCTGCAGCATGCCAAAAGAAACCCACCATCCATAGTATCTCTGATACCAAGAACGGAGTGAGATTACGAACGTGGTGACTGTTATACATAAATGACATTCAAGCAATACAGAAAGCTTGAAATACTTCTCCTTATGTCCTTCTCAGCCATGGTCATTTGCTGCGGTGAATAACTGCTTCACTAGACCCACTCTAGCGAAGAAGCCAGGCCTACGTAGAAGCGCGCATGTGGGGTTGTTGTCTTAAATTAGTTGTCCGATCACCCGTAACTTATTGCACAGACTCAGGAGGTACGTACACATGCACCCAACACCTAATTCTTTGTTGGATTTTGCGAAATAAGAAAAAGCAGAGTGCAATGAACTGCCTGGAAACAACGCCAAGAAATGGGGTGCTGGCGGCGCTGGACTCCATTTGTTCTTTCCACTTGTTCCAGCGCCCCTTCTTTCAGGCTGCGGACGCAACATCACCACCTGTCGCGGTGCACATGTAACCAGTCAGCGGCGGAGCGGTGACTTAGCAGCGGCGGCAGCTGCAGATAACACTGGCAGACGTAGATACTAGCTGTCTGTACTGGTGTTCTTTGAGGCCGGTGGACTTGAGGTGATACCACTTCCGACGCTTATAGCACTGCATGACGTATTGTACTGACATTGCGCACTCAGACCGACCGCAACCGCTCGATACTTCACATAATGTCCACTGAGCTCTAGCGCTGTCAGATCTGACACGGGTCACTGTCGATAGGGCCTAGCAATATACCATATGGAACGTTGGTTGTCAGTAATTCAGAAAAAAAGGGGACACGGTAAAACGGAAAAAGCGTCAGATTCCATGTAACCAAACTGATTCAATACCTAGCGGTTTGGTATGGTGCTAGATAATGATTAACATTAATCGTGTGCAACTTTCCATACAAAGTGCACTAACAGGGCAGAAATATGGACACAGCCATCATTTTCTCGATGTCGACAGCGACAACACATGAATCAAATTCCCAGTTACCGGCACAGTGAAACGTAACCATAGCGAGAATGACTGGACTATTGCCAACTGAAGGGGAAACAGTACAGGAGGCATCATTCTGCTACCTGTAATGCTCCATTGCTTGGACAAATGGTCTCCATGCTAGACATATCTCCCGCTTGACTTACTTTCAGCGTATGCAGCACGGACTCTCACAAGACTTTTCCGATACGACAACGACCACTCCAGAAGAAATTTTCGCCCAAAACAGAACACCAATTAATACTGTGTGACTGTGTGCCATTCGCAAACAAGTCCACAAAGCAGAATAACACACCCAGACCAATAAACAGGACTTCCAATCCCAACATTTGAACGCCCCACCTTCATTACCGATGGAAGTCAGCGTCCATTCAGCACACCAGCTCATCCTCACATCACACGCACGTGGAAGCTATATGCGAGCAAACAAATCACTTCATGACTCCAACCCAACGGCACGTACTACTGGTAGATCACACAGCGTCTACACATTCGAGCTCGCATCCGCCTTCATCTATACAGCCGAAACACATGCCACATTCTCACACACTGAGCACTTATGCAAAACATTCAAACTTCTGGATAAACCATCATTTTTACACAGCAATCTACAGTTCCATGGTAAATGGGCGCAAACAACAATTCCTACCAATCGCGTTCATTTCTACAGCCGATGACCACCTACCCAGATGTACCATTCAGCTGAGTTCACTTTAGTTATCTTCTTCTCGTTATTGCACCCACCCAAACGAGGAAGTAGTCTTCAAGTGCGTGCACACTAATTGTCTGAGAAATCTGAACGAACTATTGGAAATCAGACAGTTGATCCACGACACTAACCCTCACATACTTGCTTTAACGGCTATCAGTGATAATGAACTGCATGTTCCTGAATACCATATTTAAAGGACGGATTGCTCCTGTGAGCGAATGGGGGCTGTGTCGTCTTCCTGAGCCCGAAGCCCTCAGTGCCAGCTGTCGTTAAGGAATTCACCTTCCCAGAAAGATGCAACTCGCTTCGGTTCAAGCTCCAATTTCGGAGACGTGACACACCCCCTGTATTTGTTATGTACTGTTCACCGCCGTGTAACGCACACGATGACGAGGCCACTGCTGCCGTCCTAGACCGTCTCGAGTCCACCCAGCGTTTCTCCCACCATCTCATCATGGGTGACTTCAACGCATCTAAACTAAAATCTATAGCTGCATTTCATGAGGACCGTGGGCGCGGATTCTCAAAACCCTTGTCAATGTTGATTCATGGGGGAGCCTAGACACAGCGTTCCGAACTACCTACAAGGCACCGTTCAGACCACACATCCTTCTTGCTTGATCTGGTTATCACGAACAAACCTCACATGGTAGATAGGGTGATCATCGAACCACCGCTAGGCACATTGACCACGTGCTACTGGCTTCTGACTCTATCAGTTACTGGTTCCAAATTACTGTAACGAAGACTTAATTTCCATATCTCTAGAAATCAGAATTTAAAGCATTAAAATCGTTCTTGAGTACATTCAGCCTTGCATCTGACTCACTGAACCCGGAATTCTTTTGGACCTGCCGTTCACGAAGCTGACGAGACATATGTTCCTCGAAAACCATGTAAGTCCTCCTCTCATGCACCGCTTCCGCAGAACATACGTCGTCTCACTGAAGTGCGTTCTCGACTACTCTCTAAGCAGAAGCTGACGGGTAGACCGGAAGAACTAGGAACACTTCACTGTGTACAAAACAGGTGTAGGCGGGAAATCCAGCAACCCACCCAACAGGTGCCGTCAAAAAGCTGGCAAGCAGCCCACATGAATAAGAATTCTCTTTCCCCTACATTAATCGCTAGAGAAAAATCAAGTCCTGAGCACTGTCTGTGTCTTCCTGACGGAGAAACGCCCTCCAACTCCCAAGTGGTTGCTGAAGTGTTGAAAGAATACTGATCAACGGTCCACAATTTGGATCTTCCAACCTGGCATCTAAGTCATCTGCGGAGACTTCCAATACTTTCTTATGTAGCTGACTTCTTTGTGCTCAATGTTCAGGATTTGTTGTTTGAGATCAACCTATATAGTGCCATAGAACGAGACACGACCCATCCATTGATCCTCGAAGAAGCAGCCCTCAGCTTGGCTGTGCGGCTATTCAATCTCCTTAAAGGGATACTTCGGACAGGCACTCTTCCGGAGGCATGGAAACAGGCCATTGTCGCACCTATATTCAAGGCAGGTGATCACTCTCCTGATAGTTATCAGCCAATCAGCCTTGCCGGCCTCTCATGCAAGATAATGGAGCGACTGCTGAAACGCGCCATCCTAAAGGATTCCTCGAATAACCCTTACTTCCGGATTCAGTACGGCTTCCCTCCTGGCCGACTATGCACAACCAATATGTTAATCCTCATTAATAGCCTAACGGAGACCGAAGACAATGGTCATATCTCGAATGCTATTTTCTTCAACTTTGCTAAGGCTTGTGACCATGTTCCGCAAGGTCCTCTTGCATACAAACTAGCATATCATGCGATCCAAGAAGAGGTTCTCCAATGGATCAATTTCTACCTTGGTAACAGAACCCTCGGGGTAGAAACCGGTTCAAGTCTTTCTTCCCCCTCTCCGATATCCGCCGAAATTCCTGAAAGATCGGTACTTGATACGCTGTTGTTTCTGATGTACATTAATGACCTTCTTGAGCTTATTACTAGCGACGCCCTCCTTTGTGCTGGTGATTCAAAAATCTGGAATGCGTGTGATCCCAATGCACTGCAGACTGACCTTGACCGTAGCAAGTGCTTGTCAGATGACTGAAGTCCCCCTTAAAACGACAGCAAGTGTGCACATATGTCACTCGGAGGAGACTCCGGGAACATATTCGTGATACTTAGTGCACAAGGTATAACAGATATCACGAAAGCTGACCTTGGAAAGGACTCGGGGACTTGGCTATCGTCTGGTTTTTCCTTCTCCTATCACCAATAAATGGCCGCGGAGAGACAAGCTGTGACTCTTGAGATGATGAAAAGAGCCTTTCTCCGCAAAGGCAGAGACGCCTTTTTGAGTGCTTTACAGAGACTGTGTAAGACCACTGCTTGAGCGTGCTAATCAAGTCGTTTCACACCGGTTTCAAGGAGGACATACTGGCCTTTGAAAGTGTCTGGCGAGTGGCCACCAACATGATCACTGGTTTGCGGCGTCTCCCCTACCAATATCGCCTCGAAATTGTTAATCTTTATCCACTTGAGTTTTGAGAACTCCAAGGTGACTTAATTATTATAAACTTTCTCTTTAGTAGAGGACTCGTGCAGCAATTCTTTACCCCAATGGGTGATAATAGTCAAGAAGACCACGACAAGAAGCTCTATAGAAATCGGCGTCGGAACTAACCTAAGCAACAGCTCTTCTCTTATAGGGTTATCAACCACTGGACCGACCTTTCACTGAAGATTGTCAGCTGCTTTCCTTGGGACCGCCTCAAGGTGTTATTGGATTCTCCACTATTTAAGAAAATGTCAGATTAGTAATTTACTCTTTTCAGTTAAATTATTATCTTCACCCCGTTCTTGATACTCTCTTTAATCTCCAAGAGCGGTGCTACGCCCTACTTTCAGTGACTGCCTTCCAGGTCAAAAGAAAACCCGCCGGACACAGAAACGAACAAACTGATTGGATCTGAGAAAGTCGGGCCCCAGCCTTGTACCCGTGTACAAATCGCTGAATTTGCTGAAAGAAATGTGTACAGACGATTGCTGGCTTAGTTGCCCATACACTTGGACAGACGCGTATCAAAATGCAAGAATACTTTTGTGAGTACATTTTATGTAAATACTCACGAATATGAAATAATATACGGCCAAGTATAAATATGCGGATCAATCCATAGTTACGCGGATTTTAACTAACAAAACCAGATATCCACATATATGCGCACATAGATAAAAGTATATAATCATCATTATAAGAATCGACGTACATATATCACTAATTTCTGTGTAAATATTCGGAGCTTTTCTGTTTTTTTTTCCACTAACGATGCTTCACTCTTGTACCACTGTAACGCGCAGCCGAAACCAGCGAGTGCGCACGAATTGAATTTGAGCTGTGTGACAGGTCGTGCTGCTGTGTTGTCGGTGCCGTTTCAGCTTACGTTTGTGTAAGTCGTGTGCATGGCTTACTGGGCCTTCGGCTCATGTTTGTTCGTATTGTTTCTCTTTTCAGAGCTGTTGCTCGAACCCCTACTTCGGAAGAGCGCTGTCCCCTGGTGCGTCCACGTTGCCCGAAGGTTGGTCCGCGTAGTCACGGGCATCTAGAGTAGAGTCGGCTGGCCTGCATGTTACAACACAACGTTTATACATCATCTTTGCATGTCGTTTGGAATGAATAAAATGACGCTGCAACAAGATATATATTTGGGCAATCACGCCAGTCCTTTTTCCCAACTGTGGCGCAGTCGCTTGACGATACTACACGGATCTCTCATCCAATTTTTCCGCTCTGCTGCACCCCGAACATCTTGGAAGTTCCGACAGGGCTTCTGCCGTCCAAAGTAACCCTGGAATATCCTTGCTTCCCGGATACTGGTAATTTGGAATATTGTGGTTCTTCAAGTAGCTGCTTGCGTTGTGTTTGGTGATTGTTTTATGTCAATAGAACGTTGATGATCGCGTATCCTGCCCCATTTATTCTCTTTTAGTTGATTCGTCTCCGTACATCGGAATTCCTCTTAATGATCGTGAGCTTTTGTTGCAGTCTGACATGACCACCCAAGTTACGCGTGTGACAAACCACTTCTGTGTATGTTGACCTCTATGTATTGGTCAACCTTGGTAACGTTAACTTGCAGAAACTTGTTTCCACGTAGTTTTTCTTCCCTGCTTTCCTTGCCTGACCTTTGTTTAAATGTATCCCGGTTTTACTTGCGTTTGACCGCTTCGCCATTATGTGACTACTGCATCTAATCATATTTACGCGAACCGTTAATTTCGGAATTTGTATATTTAGTGGATTCAATATTGAGGTTTGTTGTTATCATCCTGTATTTGGTTCATCACTATGTTTTGGAACATTAGCACCCTAATAATATGAAACTCACCAATACGACCGTCCTCCCTTTCAGATCCTACTCGGTTGCTCGACGGACACGTCGCTTACAAACGCGACTATCCTGAATCCAGCATATCAATAAAAGTTGTAAGAAGAATAATCGTTGCTCGAACAACCACTACACGCCGGGGATCAGCAGTGCTTGATATTCTCGCGCTGGTGGAGACCAAATCTATCTACCAACTGGTTAAAAGTTATCGGTTCCCATCTACGGCGGCCGAGCTAATCGGAGTTGATACGCGTGACGTTCAGAGACTTTCTACTGGCTACCAATCGGCCGAAGCTCACCCGAGAACAACCGCACCGTTGGGATTGTCTGTTGCTCCTCTCTCAACAGAGGATAGACCTGCTCCCTTTATTCAACAATTGAGCGGCTGTTCTCGGGTGACCCAAATTGACGACGATATCAAAACTTCAGTCTTTCCACTGTTCCCGTCTCAATTCATTCTTTGTGTGTGCAGTTTTCTCCTAAGTACGTCCATAATCTTTATTTCAACGTGTCTGTGTTGTTCACTACTTCGCATGGTCGTGGCACGCCTGGGTCTCTGGAGCTGAGCAACGACCATGTCCAGGAATATCTGTGGAGGTGAGGGCAGCCTAACCGAAGAAAACGGAGTGTGTATTCAAACTTCCTAACCCTGTCCCAGCTATAGCTCGCTGTTCATTTAAGCGAGATTTGGTGATGGAGGACAGCATCATTGAATAGATGCGTCTAAAGGAAGAAGAGATGAGTTTCATGAAGGCACAACTAGAAATTCGCAAGAGGTTGAAGGGAATTCATGTGTTTGGTATGACTGAGGGTCCATCGAGGAGGACAGATGCAAATGTCCTCCCACCTAGCCCGTCATATATACCTCATACTTACAGGTTCCAAGGGAGCTCCATGGGCCATTGTATGCGCAATTTAGTTGTCAGTGTAGGCCTACTGAAAATCGGGCTAGAATTTTTTGAAGGGTCACCCTCAAAGTTCCGTGGCTTCATCCGGAATTTTGAACCTAATGTGGCTAACAGAGTGAGTCACGAGGAGCAGGAATTTTATCACCGTATTTATTACTGTAGGGGTAGTGCTAAGGCAGCTACCAAAAGCTACGTATTACTGCCTAGTGAAGTGGGATTTACTGAGGCAACCGGAATACTGAGGTAACGGTTTGGAAGGTCCTGTGGAGTTATTCAAGCTGTCGCCAGTGAATTATTGAACGGTCCAACGTTCTCCAATCACTCCAGGTGCGCGTCAGTGGAAACGAGACCACGTGTTCCCGCGAGGCTTCTCAACGAGTACCTGGTGCGTCAACTGTAGTCGCAACGGTGACTGAGCCACACCGATGTGCAGTATGTAGTGACGATCAGGATTTGTTAATGTGCCGGCGATTCGAAAGCACGCTACTATAGGGAGGACGTGCGGTTCTAAGGACGTGTAAGCGATGCTTTGTCTACTGTAAAATCACACAGCGAGGTATTGCAGAGTTTGTGTACAGCGTTCGCGGCCTGTATGCTCAGGGCAATATCGCACCCCGATGCACGCAGACCTGGCGCCTTCCGGAACTGAGCTCAGTGAGGGAGTCAAGCTGTGGTGACACCCCTTTATATAAGAGAGGGGTTCGTCTCAGTTTCGTGCCTGTCACTCTAACTGTGACAGTCGGAACGATTGAAACGCATGTCCTTCTAGATAGCGGGCTCTATTCCACACTCATGGATGAGTCTCTAGCTGAGCGACTAGGGCTGGCGTTTTGCAAACGAGCGCCTAGCATACGCATACTGAATAGAACGGCTACTATTTTATTCCAAGAGCTCAGTTTGGAAGTTGAATCCTTAAGGGATGGGAGTAGGATCAGTGTCGACAAGACCTTTACCGTCAATGATCTTCCGGTTGAACTGGCACAAATCATATCGGAGGATGACGTTCAGCATTGGCCTTACTTGACCGGTTTGCCAGCCATACGGGGTGAAGACCATTTTGGTTGGACCTTGCGAGGACCCATATCACTTCTAGCAAACAGCAAGGCTGGAGTTCATTGCTCAAAATGTGCCGAGCTGAAACAATTTGTTCAGCGCACGTCTGACTCAGGGCACGGAGTGTCTGATGATATGGTTAACTCCTGCGTCGCTCAACAAGATGAACGTGCTGCAGTCCACTGATACACCCAAGGTTGCCCGGTGTGACGTTGGCTTACCGTGGAGTCCTGACTGCGCAGACCTTCTTGATAGCTGGTGGATGGCTAAAAAACAACTGAATTTACTAAGAGAATTCCTCGGCGACAGGGGATTTGCGCGTAAGTAAAACGAGGTTACTGATGCACATGTTACCAAAGGTTATATATTCAGAGGTGACAGTGGTGAGGATAAAACCCTCCGCCGGTGGTACCCCCCCTACTACCTGATGGTGATTTTGAATAAACTCGGGGAAATGCGGAAAGCACACGGCTGCGCGGCGAAATGCGAACACAACTTCTCTGAATGAATTGTTACTGCAAGAGCCAGTTCGGATGAACAGCTTAGCGGGTGTTTTGCTACGGTTCTATAAGATTTCAGCGGATTCGTCCTTAAACACAGAGGAAATGATTTTGCAGGTGAAGGTTTCTTAAAGGAGCAGGTGGGTGTTGTGCTTCCTCTGGTGGAGCGACAAGTCTGCGTCTGGCTCATTCGGTACGCACGAAAGTGAGGTCCATCTTTTTTGGGCTGCTTCTTCGCTCTTTCTGCGCACCGTTTGCTCACGGAAAGACTGCAATCGACAGTCGGCATCGATTTAACAAGCTGACCGGTCAGATTGTTGACGAGGATTTTGACGTTGACTACAGCTTATTATCGGCACATACTCTTGAGGATACCAGACATCTAACGTCTGACTTACGCTGAATGCTCATGTTAGGTGGATTTGAGTTGGTGAACCGGACGTTCAGCGTGGCCGAGGAACTGCTAGATATACCGCAGAACGAAGTTACATAGGTGTCAACACCACCGGACCTAGGTGTACACAGTCACCGGCAGGCTCATGAGGTCCAACGGCATGTGTCAGAAGACTGATTCTGGTTTCGAATGTCTTTACCAAGGGAGCCATTCGCTCCGAGGGACTTGTTGGCCTGTATGGCGTCGGTGTACGACCCGTTGGGGTTGACTGTTCCACTTCTTCTCGTCGGTCGGAAGTTACTTCGGTAGTTACGTGGCGCTAACATCGGATGGGGTACACCCTTGAGAGTAAGGTAACCAGGAGAGAAGGAAGTGTGGTCACAGGGGGAAGTCGCTACAGACTCAGTTGTCGCACTGCGTTGTATCAGACCCCATGGGAAGATGTTGATGCGCCCGGAATTACGCAGGTTTTCTGACGCCTTCGAAATAGGCCATGGAGCTCTCGGCTACTTTCGAGACATCTTGAGAGATGGCAGCATCTTTTGCTACTCCGTGGTAAGGAACCCACGGGTTACACCCTCAAAAGCTTTGTCTATCCAGAGGTTGGAAATTACAGTAGAGATATTGATCATCAAATTTATGAAATTTATAATGAATGAACTCAAGCTAACTTTCGATAGCACCACACTCCGGTCAGAATTCGTCGCCGTGTTAGGATACTTGAGAAGCACCTATCATCACTTTGTCACAATTCTGGCTGATCGCGTTCGACCAATTCGCGGATATACCTAGGACTGTCGATGGCGACGCGTTCCCTCTGGTCAAACCTGACGGATGTAGCTTCGCGAGGAACCTGTGATGCTTGTTTCCAAGATATACACACGTAAAGGAATGGCTCAACCATTCTGTCTGGACTTGGAAATTCATGGCTATCCAACGACCTACCCAAACAGTTTCAGATTGAAGAACTGGTACTGAGGAAGATGTTGGCAGTAGTAGCGCAGTGATACATGGAGAGTGCGTCACTTTAGTCCTGCTGGCACACTCTGCTCCGTGCGATATCATGGTTAATTCGCCTCAGGAATTAAATAAATAAATAAATAATATATATTTCCCAACGCATGTGTGAGAAGCACGCTTGGTTACGCGCGATCACCGTGGATATTTGCAAACCATACATAAACGAAAAATTTAACAGTAGCACCAACGTGAAGTTTCTTGCAAGAATTACGTAGTCAAAGAGGGAATGACTGAAGTTTATGGAACTTTCACGCACGCAACATAGAAATAGGTAGTTCGCTTATTTCACCGATTCAGTCTCAAAAAATGGGATGTTACACTAATTCACTGTTTACAAGGTTGTATAATGAGCGATTTTTCAAATATTTCAAGGTCACTCCGGGAGGGTGTCCAAACGCACCTTTGAAATTTTTTGCTGTTATGGAATAAAACTGGCGTTCGGAAATTGTCAAGATAGATCGGCTTTGGCGAGGAATGGCGGAAAATCCCAAAATCAAGCAGATTTCAACGCAGGATTTCGCCGATTGC
>QNGE01000317.1:79412-103699 GCA_008508345.1 Paragonimus westermani
AGTGAGGATGTTCGATTTGTCTGCTGAGAACGACATCAGCCATGTTCTGCACCACAACTGCAAGGAGGCTAAGTCCTGTCGTATATCTTGTAGACAGAAATTGATACTACTGCCCTGGCGGAATGTGTAAACGATTTTGATATCGTCAGCAAACAGAAATTCCTATGAATGTCAGGTGGCTGCGATCCATTATGCTGGGTTTCTTGTCTGAGTTAGAACTGTATCTGTCGTGGGATTCCATCGTTCGATTGGAGCAGCAGAATGCTCCTAGTGAGAACCGTACAGAACGTACGACAGGGCATGCTGGCCCGACTGAAGTCCGTTACCATAAACGTTGTTCTGTGTCTCGGCAAAAGGGTATCAACCGGGCTGTCTCATAACACTCAGGTGATGATACTGATGCTAACCACTAATATTACGGATATGGCTATCAAGCCTCACCATGGGAGTGAAGGTCACGTGAGAGCTAGTCACGTTTGACCGTCCATCTACAGAGAGTTTTGGATTTTCAAGGGCGGTGCCAGTGTGCCTCGCGTGCTTCCAAAGTGTACGGAGTGAGAAAGATTACCGGCAAAACCTTACAGACGATTGATGGTCCTGTTTCCCGTTGATTGCGCCACAGTCATTGACGTCCCGTTTACGGCTGGTGGCGTGGATTACTTTGAACCTCTAGATGTTCGAGTTGGAAGGAGCCTTTCTAAAAGATATTGCTATCTCTTCAGTTGTTTAAGTACAAGAGCTATATATTTTGAGTTAGCAGTTGACTCTTTTATGAGAGATCCAATGGGGTTCACTGGCTGTCGAAGTGTGTCAGAAGTCACGTGGGCGCGGAATCAGATTTGGGTGGAAAATTGTTTGCCTTCGACCAAGGCAAAATCTCTCGGACGCCGTAAGTCCTGATATCGATCTGTATTTTGATCTCCAATGTTAGCGTCCGCCAAGTGTACGTGAGAACAGACAGCAGCACGATCGGAATAGATATGAGTTCCATATGCCTCCCAGAATACACAGAGAATAGTGGCGTTCACAACGAATGAAGATCAGATGCAAAGGAATTAGTTCGCACTCAGCCTGCAGGTATGATAGTTTCTGGGGCGGGTGTTCGAGAAGGTGTGCTGATTGGATAACGATTGTTGTGATTTGCAGAAGGCCAGTGACCACGTGCTCCATCTCACTTAACTCCATCCTCGTTGATTCCCTCCTTACATCTGAAATGTTCTCGATAGTTGTTATGAGTCCTCCTTGCAAAGACTGACACCACCAATCAAGTTACGCAAGTTACGCACTTGATGAGTCATTTCTCTCACGAACGTGAAACTTAGTATACTACTTATTCTTGCTATCGTCTATTTGCGGGAACTTGCCGTCGCGTAATTATTCCTCCATCACTTCACAGTGCTGGACCCATGTTAACATTGACCCCAGTTTGATTTTGCGCTCGATCGCTCCGCCATTACGCAAATTTTGCATTTGTTCAGATTCCCGTGAACCGTTCATCTCTGAACTTGTATACTTGGTGGGTTCGATATCGAGGTTTTTTGTTATCTCAGTCCACTTTGTGTACAATAATTTTCTTATACCTTACCAACTCATTAACAAGAAGCTCGCCTTTAAGACCATGTTTCCTTTTGGATCCGAATCGGTTGCCCGATGGGTTCAGAATTTATAGACGTCCGCTGCATAACAAACACGATCATTTTAGACTCAGCTTATCGACAAACGTTGCTAGTAGACTGAGCGTAGCTGGGATAACCACTAGACATCCGGAATCACCATGAACAACATATGGACTTGTGGACCTCTGCTGCGGATAGTGGGGGAAAGGGTGGTTTTTTATACCTTGCGTTTGCCCAGGCTCCCGATCACGTGGGCCACCGTGTTTCATTCGGCAAACTCCACCGCCATGGTATTAGGGATAGTCTTCCCACTGCTTAAATCCTGTGCGACCAGCCCATCCAGTTGTGTGCAGTATGTTCCTCCTCGACCCTCACCGGACTCTGACTAAGCAGAGTTTCACGTTAACCCATCAGGGGGTCAGTAAGTTTCCTCATCTTCATGTGGTCTGCCGTATTCAGCACTCTGTCTTCTATTGAGTCCAGCGGACAATGAAACCCCGTTTGTTAGCCATGACAACGCCGTCACGGGCTCCCGCCCGACTGATATGGTCGTGGTTTATCGGCGATCAAAGTCAGACCTCGTTGAGTTCAATACTGGAGAATGCATACTAAACACAAACAAGGCGTACTGAACCGGCCTCAACGGATTCAGTTTCCCACCAAGTTGCGCGTAGATTGATGACCCAGAAATCCCTTTCTCAGTATGTTACGGCAGGGAAGAGTTCATCTTTAGAGCGGTTAATGAGAGGAAGCGGGTAAAAAATGAATTTAACACGACACTACTTGGACCAATGCGCAATAAAGGTGAATCTGTTAACTCAAACGTATAATATCCCCGGAAGTTGAACGAGGAATGTGCTCATACAACAAATTCGACAGTTGGGCAACGGTGAATTAAGCGCAATCAAATAAATGGTCATCGGTCGGGTCAAAACAAAGCAACTGCTTCCGCATTGAGAAATGACGGAACTTAGAAGTTACTTAAGAAAACATATAGAAGGCAAGTGTCTAGCGTCGATATTTAGGAAGTGACGGGGCTGGAATTAAATAGAAGCAATGAACTGGAAACAGTATTTGATGTAAGAATAGAGGTGAATAGTGCCGTTTATTCGAGGGAGCTAACAAAACATAGGGCCATCATTCAGCGCTAATCAAACAGAGTTCAGTGGTCTTGAAAAAAATGCATCAGACTTCATCGAAATCAACATGGCTTTCTTAATTCTTCCAACAGACTGCCGCTGCAGGCTACGGATATAGAAAAGTGTAGTGAGAAGGCGTCCAATAAAGCACAATCTTTATTGTCCAAATCGTCAGTCACATGCAACACACGCTCTCTCGTTTATGAGTCATAATTCCAATCCACAACACCCCCTGATTTCTGTTCACACGTCGTGTGCACTTCTAACTGGTTTACGTGTGTTCGGTGCCTTCTATCAGGGGGTTTTCCGCTTGCCATTCCTCGTCTGTCTGTCCGATTTCGTTGCGCAGTGGCTGGTCCAGCTGCTCGTGCTGTCCGCCATCCAACAAATGTTGACCTTGACCGTATTTTAATATATTGTCGAGAAGTTCTTGTAAATGTTGGAAAAACCACGCCTCCGATCCGGCCGTCTGTCGTATTTCGCCTGCCCTGCCTCGCCCGTTGGTCCGATCCAGTCGAGCAATGACTCACCCGGTCGCGCACATTGTCCTAGATCCGATTGCGGCAGGCTTTTGTTTTTACCTCCCCGCGTTAAGGTATTCGGCCGAGTGTTCGAAAACTCGCACCTCCGACCTGACAATCCACCACAAAAGGACCTAAGCACTGCCGTGCCACACAACCCTCGAGGTCTCCTAAAACCTAGCCAGACGCTAAGACTTCTAGCATATTAGTCCCTTCGGACGCTGGGTTTGGGAAGTCCCAGCGACCATGTTCCAAAAATATGTATAACGTCTTTATGCAGATTCGCATCAAGCAAGG
The DNA here is from genome assembly GCA_008508345.1 of Paragonimus westermani. Classification (NCBI taxonomy): domain Eukaryota; kingdom Metazoa; phylum Platyhelminthes; class Trematoda; order Plagiorchiida; family Troglotrematidae; genus Paragonimus; species Paragonimus westermani. The sequence continues at coordinate 82,986 of QNGE01000317.1, forward strand.
GAACCTAGGTTGGTCTCCTTATTTAGGAAGTGGAACTTGTTACAAAACCACTGAGAGATGTGCGATAGAAGCAGTCCGCGGATTGTGTGCGAAACTTTACTCCGGGCGGCTCCGTGCAATTAACCTTTTCTACCTTAAACACCCAAGGAACAGATACGAGCTAATGCCCGTACATATGATTCTGATCAAACCAGACCATCCAAGCTGACCGCCCTCCCTTCTTGCAAACACTGAGTCACTTATGGATAAACCCTCAAAACTTAAGCCGCTACATCGGAATGAGCTTCGGCACGAATTCTTGGTAGGGGTCTGCAAAATGTGGTACCTCCGCCTGTACGAATCATGGGTACCACGACGGTGACCGCGTTAAGGATGAGCCTGCACTGCTACCCCAATTCATGATCCGAGTCCTAGTGTGCCCTAGCACGCATAATAGCGTCCACATATTTGTAGCTCAGACACAGTTACTGCGCATATTCACATCATTTAGAAAACAATAACAGAGGTTGCCAGCACTGCTAAAAAAATACATTTTAGAGAGTGAACAATTATATAAGAGTGATAATTAATAAACTTTGCAGGGTAATTTTCGGCAGGTGTGCATATAGTTCGCAATACTTATCTCAGCACAGCAACCGTATTTATTTCGCAGACACATTTGTGTTAAGCACAGATGTCCGGCGGTCATTCCAGCTACGCTCAGTCTACTAGCAACGTTTGTCGATAAGCTGAGTCTAAAATGATCGTGTTTGTTATGCAGCGGACGTCTATAAATTCTGAACCCATCGGGCAACCGATTCGGATCCAAAAGGAAACATGGTCTTAAAGGCGAGCTTCTTGTTAATGAGTTGGTAAGGTATAAGAAAATTATTGTACACAAAGTGGACTGAGATAACAAAAAACCTCGATATCGAACCCACCAAGTATACAAGTTCAGAGATGAACGGTTCACGGGAATCTGAACAAATGCAAAAGTTGTGTAATGGCGGAGCTTAGATGCTAGTCGTCAAGAGCATTTTCTTCAGTTGTCATTGGTAAAATGATATTCCGTTGCAAAAGCTGCTCTGTTAGCCCGGTAAATGCTGCAAAAATTAAAACGGCTGAAATCTGTGACGTGCACTCATATATTTGTTTTAACTGACCGATACTTGAAAACGCCCTTATCCTGTTATTTTCAAAATTCTGTAAGGCTGCTCTCGTGGTTGCTTGCGTACGGCAATGCTGAAGCCTATATGCCGCAACAACATGTATTTAGACATGCGATGATGCAGACATTATTTGTGAAACCAGTAGACGAGGGCGTTCTTCCAGTCTCAGGAAATGTATTGTATTGCGGCTTCTATGGCGATGCCGGAGAGTCACAGTTCCAAGAGTGCCTTCAGAGGTACTTGGTGGATCTGGGCTTTACTTACGTTCGTGAGACGAGCCGTAGGCAGAGAACAGTCCTGTAGTACGATAAGGTAAGTTGGCACGGTTCCCTGAAAACCGTCCAGATTTATTACCGATGTACGAAATATAAAGGGCGTCCGAGTGTATTTAGGGTTAAATGATACGTCTATTGGGTTATTTGTTGTTTGTACTAGCAATTCAGTTCTCACGACACGTGCCGCAGTTCACGATTTCACGTGGTCCGACAAAATGCTTGTCTGTCTGTGAGGTCCTTCGAGTTAGGGCACAACCACATTCTCAGTCGTCCGGTATGTGTCCCATCCTACAAACCGCAGCCGCACCGCCAGTGAACTGTACGAATTCACGAGCCTGGACCAAGACAATAAATTAACTGTTGTCATCAAGCAGTATGTAGCGGGTGTTTACGGGCAATTTATCACAGCCGCTGACGCCGAAAGCCTGCGGTGTCAAGTGAGTTTGTTACGTAAGAATGGTTACGGGCACTGGAGAACCTCGGAGAAGTGCTGTCAATGATTAATACCGTAGGTTCGGTGAGCACCATGTGAGATGAAGGCAACAGATATAGATATATTTGTTCTGCCCAGAGAACGCAAATTAAAATTTTCCGAATTTTCTCACATGCTGTGGATATGAGTGCCACCCGCGGGACTAACATGCACAAGCATGTCATTAGACTTCCATTCACACTTCCGAAGCTGGAAGTTGTATCAGTTACTGGTGAAAGATGGCGAGGGACACGGCCGACCTGTAATGTACGGTTTGTTTGTGATAAAAAGTATGTTCCAATGCGTGGGTTGTTCAAAATTTTTCGAGAAGTGATGGACCAACACATTGCGGTGAAAACGTTTGTGATGGATAAGTACGCAGCGCAAATGAAGACAGCCTATTCAGTGTTCGGATGCGGCATCATGTATTTTCACTTCAGTGTACGTGACGACGTTTTTAAGCATATAACTGGATGAAAGTCGTCTGCCATGTTCATTAGAAGACGAACTCTCTTCTCGTCATCTATTCAACCGAATGGTTGGGGCAGACAGTGACCAAAAGTAAGTTTCACCACTACAGTGTAGACCGTAGGTCTAAATGTGACGTGGATATCATCCGCCGAAGCGTTAGGAATTTATTAATTACTTGTTGTTATATTGATCGCACGTCAAGCCCAGGTGGACATTTTCGCTGGGATAATGCCACAATTGACCCAAAAACATTGTTTCATCTTCACCACTGTATGAGCCTCCACTACTGTATGAGCCTCCACCACCGTGTTAGCCGCCACAATGTATGAGCCTTCGCTTGAGCATTATAATTACCGGAATTTTTCCATTGTAGTTGAAAACGTTTGGTTGAGAGCATATAGACCTTTGGCTGAAGGTTCCCTGTCTTCCTGTCTTCTTCGAAAAAGGCCAGTTATCATTGCGTGCTAGTGCATATCCCGTTTTTACCATTTGATCACTCAAATTTACGTACTATTTGTTGGATTTAGTCATATTTACTTGCTTCGAGACCTTTTGAACATTACCAATTGATAAAAGTTGAATATCATGTAGTAATGTCTGCTCAGTCAGCCACTCTTCGGAAATTGCCAGTTGTCAAGCGATTATCCATGCGCAAAAATGCATGTTAACTGTGAAGCAAGGTGTAAAATCTTCTGGTTGTTCAACCAACATCCGCCCCACTCCTGCTATCGCAGAGGAGATCGAGGCCGCTGCTAAAACGGCAGTCTAAACAGCAAATATTAGCATATCACACGAAAGGCACAGCACCAAACCATGTTCAGTTTCTATTATCAATGTATTCGAAGATCAGGCTAAAAAATTAAGGGAATTAGAGGCTAGAATAGCAAAACTACACAGTAGAAACAAGGAGCTTGCCGAACTTTCGCACAAATTAGATTCGCTATTGTGCATTATAGATGTCTCAAGTAACATCAGCCATCAGACTACCCCCAGTCACAAAGACCTTGTAGTGTTCTGAACGCTTATTGATAACGTATCTACGGAATTGCACAAGCGGTTATGTTGTGCAAGCAAAGTGGTTGTGTCCAACGTACCCGACAGAATACCTCTGCTCTAGGTGAAAAGAACCTTACTCAAAGCCAGTAAGATGGAGAAACAAGAGTGCCATTGTTCAAGACTTCACAAGAAAGTACAGGAGAAGCACTGTTCTTGTTGATACAGTTCACAAGTGAACCTGTAGCGGACGAATTCGTCAGAAGGCAAGAGGAAATCAGGCGTGGCACAAATTTTAAGTCCATAAAAGTCTTTGATGACAAGACGCCACTCCAGAGGGAGATATTGCGAGCCAATATTTTCCGGGAAATAAACCACAGTCAGCAATCTCATTGATCTGACTGTAGATCTCGACTGCTCCACGAGTTCTGTGAACCAGAAAGTTACAGCTGTCAACGCCGTTGCGTCACCGGTCCAGACGAACACTGGAAGACAAACCACGTCTAGCTCGGATAACGCCAGGCGCGTTTAAGTTTTCACAACGAAACTCACGACTAGTGCTAAAAACATATCCCCCAACGCTCAACGTCTCCCCCTGTCAACCATGGCCTTGACTAGAAAAAGTCCTAGAACTAAGGCATCCATAGTTACTCTGAACACTCTATTAGCAACTTAAATGCTCCTGATAATGACTCGACTGTGCGAGCACGGCCATCCACTTCTCATCAGAAGAATCTCTCTCCGTTATTTGGAGTAATCGAAAATAACAACGGCAAATTCATAACACCTGAAAAAATGTTCTGAATCAACAATAAGAATTGTAAGGTGTTCACCAGAGAACAGTATTTCGGATTTGCGATGTAAGGGTAAACAAAAGGAACTTAACAGGGGTCNTTGTAAGGTGTTCACCAGAGAACAGTATTTCGGATTTGCGATGTAAGGGTAAACAAAAGGAACTTAACAGGGGTCATGGATCTGGTTTTAAAAATCACATCCTAAAAAATAACGCTTTGCATGTAAAACTGCACGAACAGTCTCCCACTGCTTCCCGGCCAACTCACTACTATCCTAGGGGTTACGGTTACCATCCATTATCCATTGGCTGCGTAGTAACTCATCCTCCTACACAAAATAGGAGTGCTACTAGGAACCAGGTTCCCAATATGTATACTCCAGCTAGTACGTCACTACCTGAATATGTCAACAATACAAATGTCCGCCAAATCAGTACTTTTTTTAGGGCATCCCCCGATATTTCATCAACCGCCACCTGGCCCCCCTCCCCAAGTCCCTCTCTGTCATCCCTCCATATTGGCACTCTTCCAGCACTTCTTATAATGGAGCCAAACTTTTACGAACACCACTCAAATATGAGCAGAAACTCGGTATATCCCTCAGATCAAGCCTTTCCATTTGGAGTTTCGCAACCCACTGCCCCATCTCTCATGAAGTTCTTTAGCAGTTTAGCTGTTGCATCTGACAAAAAGAATTTCGTAAGTTTATTACTAACGAACGCAAGATCGTTGGTTAGTAAGATGCACATTTTAAAACCCTTTATCTTTGTATCTAATCCCCATATCGTCCTCATACCTGAGACGTAGTGCTCTCCTGACACTCCAGACAGTCAGATGAGCATCGTAGGATATCACATGTTTCGTAGGGATCGTCTCACAGGACGAGGAGGTGGATGCATCATTTACCTAAAAGAGCAATTTTCCGCAGTAACAATTGATGATTCTGTACTTCATAAACTCGAGGACTCTTTGTGGTTAATGGTCTCTATTGGTTCTCGTGAGCTACTTATAGGATGCATCTACAGACCGCCAAATGCTGCGAGCAATGATTTGACTGACCTTGTGTAGATAATGAATCATGTGTCTAACATGACTTGTTAACACAAACTAACAGGCGGTGACTTTAACATGCCTAATATCTCCTGGACCTCAGTCTCTGCTCCAGCAAAACAGGCCGAATTCCTTTCATGCATTCAACTGAATGGTTGGAACCAACATGTCCTAAAGCCCACCAGAAAGGGGCATATTTTGGATCTTATATTTACCACAGGTATTTCGTCTACAGAGTTATCTGTTCTACAACATTTCCCTGTAAGCGACCATAATGTCGTCAAATGTCTGTTTGATTTCAATATGGCCATCAAACCGACAATTGTATTCTACCGTCCGAACAAATTTATTGATTGGAATGTCTTCTTATCCCTACTAAGGCCCTTAAATTGGAATACCTTCTGTTGCACATTAGACCCAAGCATAGCGGCCGGAGAATTTATCAGACATCTAGCGTTTTGTATCGACGTTTTGACCCCCATTAGATCAAAACGTGTCGACTCGTATGTACAAGGTGAAATCCTTACTGCGAAAGAGACCGACAAACTGAAAATGCTTAAGTCGAGGTACAGAAGAACACTAGACTTTTCCCTGGTGATACGAATGAGCAAAATGTTTGAACACACAGAACGTCAGACGCAACTCCGTCATACAGACGAAGAGAAACTCGCACTCCGTAGTGAGCAAAGATGTGCGAAACTAGTGCAACTGATGAGACGGAGGAATTCCATGAGGTACCCTGCTATAAGAACTATCACTCTCAAAGACAAAACGGTTGTCGATGACCCTGTAACGATATGCGAACTCTTCAACTCATACTTCACTGCCTCGTTCAGCGTAGAAAGCACCCCATTACCTGCTAATATCCCATCAAAATCAGATAAAGTTTTGAGTAATGTTCTAATCGATGTTCGGAGTGTTCATTCAGAGTTAGCTAGCATTAGGCTCTCAATCCATCCTGGAACAGATGGTATCCCACCAATGGTCGTCAAGCAGGCAGGTGAGAATATACCCATCCTCTTACTCAATTTGTTCCACCTATCACTTATATTGAGCACCTTACCCCGCGTCAACGGAAAATCTCAATCATTATGCCTCTCCATAAGAGTGGTTCAGGACAGGACATTAGTAACTATCGTCCCATCAACCACACATCAATCTGCTCGAGAATGTTTGAGAGGATAATAAAGGTGCACATAGTCGAATTCTTAAGGACACAAAACCTTATAAACCCTTCACAGCACGGTTTCCTTAGCAAACGCTCTTGTATGACATGTCAGCTGGAATTCTTGAACCATATATCGACGTCCGTCGATGATGGAAGTGCGGTAATTATCATACTCTTGGACATGCAAAAGGCATTCGATCGTGTGCCTCATAAGCGCCTCTTGATCAAAATAGCATCTTTTGGCATACAAGATCCCTTGTATAGCTGGCTGTCGTCATACCTCGAAGGTCGCACTCAAACAGTCAAAATAGGAGAACACTATTCAACACCAAAACCAGTAACTAGTGGGGTGGTCCAAGGAAGCGTTCTGGGTCCGTTGCTCTTCTTAATGTACATAAATGATCTGTGCGACGTTATTACACATGGCAAGCCCTTTCTGTTTGCTGACGATATCAAAATCGTTTACACATTCCGCCAGGGCAGTAGTATCAATTTCTGTCTACAAGATATACGACAGGACTTAGCCTCCTTGCAGTTGTGGTGCAGAACATGGCTGATGTCGTTCTCAGCAGACAAATCGAACATCCTCACTTATGGTTGTAAAATACCCAATGGCTCCATCTCACTAGATGGTTGTAATATTGACACAGCCACTTCGGTCAGAGATCTTGGAATACGGTACTCAAACTCCTTCAATTTCTCTGAACAAGTATGCTTCCAGGTAGCAAAAACTAAAAGAACAATAGGCTGCATCAAAAAGGCGTTCAACCTACCAGCTGCGAAGCTGACGCTCTACAAAATGTGTGCTCGGCCTCAACTCGAGTATTGCACCTTCATTTACTGCCACCTACGCAAGTCCGACAGGCTTGTGTTAGAAAACCTTCAACGATCGTTTACCAAAAGCTTATCAGGATATTCCTCTTCGCTCACCTATAGACAACGTTGTGAAAAACTTGGCATTGATCCACTTTGGCTGCGTAGACTAAAGTTGAACTTGACGCTGCTGTATAAACTCATACATTCGGATGCGATTACTTCAGCGATCACCGTACGCTTACAACACAGCCCTCCATATAGTCTAAGAAATAAGGATTTCACCTTGCCAACCCCGATATCCCGGAAGAATATACGTGCAAACTTCTTCCTTGTAAAGTATTCCTACATTTGGAATAAACTCCCAAGTGAGGTCAGAGCCAGTAACAACATTCAGCGTTTTAAAAAGGGTTTGGACAGCTATCTTACGTTAACAAACACGATGTCCATCTTCAAACTCTCTGTATCACCTGACGACCTTTTTGAGTGTGGTACGGAAAACATTCAGCCGTAAGATGCGTAATACGTAGACAACCACTCTGCTGTCCACCGCCCCTCGAGAACAGCCCGCTTGAAACGGTTTGTTATATGGTTTACTCACAGGATCCTCTAGCACTTGGCCTACTGCTCGCTCACCAAACCCTTTGACACCCAGCATTATTTTAATGACATGTGTTTATTCATATATATGCAATGCCCAAAGTGCTATGAAATGTGAACTCAGCGCTTAATAATAAGTCCAACAGAACGATGTCATGTGAGCTTTTGTTGTCACGCACATTTCATGCGGCCCTCCAAACCGTCGACTCAATTCTCCCTTTACCCGAATAAATCCCGAGCGCATAGCAGAATACGACAACAAACAGTAGATAGGGTTATATATTTCACTAATCATGGCAGAAATAATAGTATCGAACGAGTTCTTCGTCAAAATTTCCCCATACATATTGTCTGTCATAATAAATGTTATGACCCCACATTTTCTCATCTAACGTGTGGAATTACATTCTCCCTCCCGATTCCCATATTATCAATTGAGCGATGAAATTTTTCATCGCTGGATGGAAGCACGGGACCTCGTCTAAGCTGAATGGTTCACGAGATTTTCAACTTTGTGACGTTTACGAGCAATCGACGAAATCCTGCGTTGGAATCTGTCCATTCGTTCGCTTGATTTTAGAATTTTCCGCCATACCTCGCCAAAGCCGACCTATCTTGACAATTTCCGGACGCCAATTTTACTCCCTAACAGCAAAAATTTCCGAAGGTGCGTTGGGACATCATCCCGGAGTGACCCTGAAATATTTGAAAAATCGCCCATTTCACAACCTTGTAAACAGTGAATTATTATAACATCCCATTTTTTTGAGACTAAATCTGTAAAGAGCGAACTATCTCCTTCACTAGTGCGTGCGTCAAAGTTTCATAAACTACAGTCATTTTCCTCATGACCACGTCCTTCTTGCAAGACTTCACGTTTGTGCTACTGTTTAATTATTCGTTTCTGTATGGTTTGTAACCATCCACAGTGATCGCGCATAACCAAGCGTCATTCTCACATACGCGTTGAGAAATATATATTATTTATTCATTTATTTACGGTAGTTCGTGCGTCTTCGTATGGTCCGTGTTAACACAGATCGTTAGTGCAACCGTAATAGCTATCCGGGTTATCGTGAACGCCGGGCGTTAGTGAATTTGCATCAATTGTCAATCCGCGCGGTTCATAACAGCTTTGGCGACAGGGTTTTCAGATTCACCGCTTCATCATGTCCTCCAATCCAGAATTGAGGCAAATGATGCAGGCGGAATTACGATTGATGGAGTTCATCATTACACGGGTTTCCACAATGGGGTCATCTACGCCTTCTATCGATCCGCCGCCCGTGGATCACATGGCCAGGAATATCCACGAGTTCCTGTATGATCCTAATGCCGGTGTATCATTCGGGTCGTTGTACAAGCGGTACGAAAACATTTTCACAGTCGAGTTGGCCAATCAAGACGACAAGACCAAGGTGCGTCTGCTTCTCCGAAAACTTGGTCCGACGGAGCAAGTCTGTTATTCGAATTACACTCTCCCTGCCAAGCCGCGAACGCTGAGCTTCGCGGACACCGTGGAAAACTGGAAAAGATATTCGGGGATAACCGTTCTCTGTTGAACGCCAGGTTTCAATGTATCCAACTGGTCAAACGTGACAATGACGATTTTGTCACTTACTCTGGTTCGGTCAATCGTGAATGCGGTCGGTTCAAACTCGCTTTACTCACCGAAGACCAATTCCGATGCTTGGTATTCATCTGTGGTCTCCAAGCTCCCAGCTACATTGATCTTCAAACGCGGCTGCTGACCATAATCGATCAGCAACCCGAGACGAAACTGGGGAAGATGTTCGACTAATGCGGTCGACTGATCTACCTGAAACGTGACTCCGCAATGATCCAGAACCCGGACCGAGCCCCTCGTTGGGTGCACATGGTTTTCAAGCCCCAGTCTCCTATGAGAACCGGTCATGCCAGCCACGACAAGCCTCCTTCTGCTTGCCGTTACTGTGGTGCGTGGCACTTCCACAGGTTCCGCACCTTCCGGCAACATCGCTGCCAGAAATGCCACATGGTCGGGCACGAGGATGGGTTCTGCCCGAAACGATTGACAGCCCGGGACAAGCCTGCATCGGTCCCAAGATTCAAGCACCATGGCAAACCGGTTGGCAGATCATCCAGTCTGCTGGCCACTTTCAAAGTCAGTGTCGCGGAGAATTGCAAGTTCTTTTCGGTCCACATCAACGGTCTTCCGGTTCGTCTGCAAGTGGGCACAGTCTCTGACATCACGATTATCTCCGGAGCACTCTGGCGAAAACCGGCAGCCATCCTGCCCATTGATCATCCCAAACCGCCACCAGTGCCTGTGGTGGTACCGTGCATCTGACTGGCCAGCTGCACTGTTCGGTATCATTCCGGGCAGCAACGATCAACGGGACGTGTTACGTTTCCGACTCTGACCTGAATCTCTTGGGTATTGACTGGACCAAGCAACTTGGCCCCCTGGATCTTCCCATCTGATCAATCTGTAACCACGTGCGGTCCGTTGACACGCATGGCGATCTGTCCGACCATATCCTCCAGCAGTTCGCTCCGGTGTTCCAAAATGGTCTTGATCAGTGCATTCGCACGCATGCAACATTGCACTTTCGTCAGGGAAGCCAACCGGTCTTCCGACCCAAACAGCCAGTACCACATGCAGCCCTTTCTCTGGTCGATCAGGAACTGCAACGTTTGGAACAACTTGATGTTCTGAACCCGGCTGCATACTCTGTATGGGCCGCACCGATTGTCGTGGTGAAGATGTCCAATGGGTCCATCCGGATCTGTGTAGATTTCTGCAGTGGGTTCAATGCGAGCTCAAAAGCGAACTGCCCTCCGCTTCCCGGTACCGAGGACCTGTTCACAATGCTCGATGGCGACACGTGGTTCGCCAAACTGGACGTGGCGGAAGCATACTGCCAAATCGGGGTCACAACCGAATCCCATGAACTGGTCACGATCCACATCCACAGAGGTCCATTCCAATAAACCAGGCTTCCTTTCGGCATGAAGACGGCACCCGCCATCTTCCAGCAGATTATCGGCGCCATAATCTCTGATATACCGGGTACAGCCGCATACCTGGATGATATTGTCCTGATGGGTCGCTCAACTGAAGAACTCCACAGTCGTATCGTGGCTGTGCACCACCGCATCCAGGACTACGGGTTTCGACTGAAGTCCGAAAAGTGCCAGTTCATCCTACCGTCGATAAAGTACCTGGGCTTTATCTTCGACTCTGCCGGTCGCCACCCTGACCCGGAGAACATTCGAGCCATCCAAAAGATGCCAGCTCCTACTGATGTTTCAACGCTTTGGTCATTCCTTGGACTCATCAGCCCTCCCAGCCCATTCCTGTCAAGTTTACATGATGTTCGGGCCCCGCTTAAACAGCTTCTACAGAAAGTAGCTAAATGGGACTAGTCGGATGAATGCGAATCGGCTTTTGCAAAACTGAAGGCGATGCTCGGTTCAGATCTTCTACTGACACTGCCACCCATCACTCTCAATCGTTTTGGCCGCGGATGCCTCCAACTACAGGGTTGGGGTAGTGGTTTCGCACATCTTCCCGGAGGATTTTGTAATGGCTATCGCTCATACTTCCCGTACATTGAGTCCTGCGGAAACGAACTATGGACAAATCGAGATGTAAGCCTTGGCTATCATATTTTCGGTGAAGAAGTGTTACAAGCTTTCCTATTGTCGGTACTTCTCACTGCTCACCGACCACAAGCCACCCTTGTCCGTGTTCAGTTCGAAGAAAGAGATCCCGGTCTATTCCATCAACCGACTGCAACGATGGGCAATGATACTACTGGGGTACGACTTTTCGATTGACTATCGCCACACGGAGGATTTTGGTCAAGCCGATGGTCCGTCACGCCTCATCAGCAATCACCAGGTTCCAGAGGACGATACAGTGATCGCATCCTTGTCATTCGAGAACGATGTACGCTGCCAGCTCAACGATGCTATCCGTGGAATTCCATTCACCACCATCGACATTCAAAGCGCAACCGCAGAGAACCCGGCCATCGTACAAGTTATGGAATACGCTCGTCCTCGTTGGCCTAACCTTTCGTTGTCCTGAGAAATCCATCAACTATCCCTTTGACGTGAGTCGTTGGCCGTATTGGACTACTGCCTCATGTTCGCCGATCGGGTCGTGGTTCCTCGCTCTCTTCAACGAGTTGTTCTCCATCAGTTTTATTCCGAACATATAGGATAAGCCAAATGAAAGCGATTGCACGTGGGTTTGCGTACTGGCCCGGCATGGATGACCACATATCGAAGTGGCCAAGCGCTGCTCTGAATGCCAACAGGACGCTAAGCTTCCAAAGAAGCAGGATCCAGTCCCTTGGAATTTTCCGAAAGGTCTTTGGTCACGCATCCTTCTTCACTTCGCTGGACCTATCAATGAAGTGATGTACCTCGTCCTGGTGGACGCGTATTTGAAGTGGCCAGAAATCGTCTCACTTCATTCGGCTACATCTTCGACCGCAAATGCAGCGCTACGGAAGATATTTAGTCAGCATGGTTTCCCTGAGATACTCGTGTCGGACAATGGGTCACGATTCTAGTCAACACAGTTTCGCCGTTTCTGTAGCCGCTCCAATTTCCAGCATGTGTTCTCGCAACCGTATTACTCGCAATCCAACGGTCAGGCTGACAGATTCGTCGATACTCTAAAAAGAGCACTTCTGAAGACGCGCCGGGAGGGGACGATGGATGAGATTTTGCAAACCTTTCTGCTGGTTTATCCGTCTACACCAAACCCAGCAGCTCCTGATAGTCGCTAGCCATCTGAAGTTTTGATGGGCCGCAAACTGCGCGCAGTTCATCAGGCCCCCATTCCGACGGACACGCTGCCGCACCAGCCAGACCAGACAGAAGCTCACACCGAGTTCTCTATCGGTTCACCCGTGTACGCGCGTGATTACTGCCCTACATACGACAAGTGGATAGATGGAGTAGTGAAGGCTCGCAGAGGGAAGGTACTCCTCGAATTTTCGGTTGGCAACTCCACCTGAATTCGCCATCGGAATCAGCTTCGACCCCGGCATCCAGATAAATCAATGCGTGGAAGACAACAGTCTTCTCCGCTGGACGTTCTACTGGACAAATCCACAATCCTCACAGTCGTCAGATCTCCAATAACTAAGACAGACCTGTGCGCTGACGACAGACTGCTCCGGGGACGACGGAAAGACCGAATAAGACGTCCAGTCCGTCCACTATGAGTGCTTCCAAAGGCCAAGCGGTACGGATGAGTGGGCTCAAAATGGAGGTTTTGGGATAATATCACAAGTAACCCAAAAATGTTTGTTTTTCTTCACCACTGTGTGAGACGCCGCAATATATGAGCCTTCGCTTCAGCATTATAAATACCGGGAGTTCTCCAGTGAATTTGAACATGTTTGGTTGAGATCATATATACCCTTGGCTGAAGGTTCCCTGACTTCCTGTCTTTTTCATATACGGCAGTTCGTGCGTCGTAGTATAGCCCGTGTTGACGCAGATCGTTAGTGCAACCGTAAAAGCTAAGCCGGGTTGTCGTGAACGCTGGGCGTTAGTGAATTTGCATCAATTGTCAATCCACTTGGTTTATAACAAATTCATACTTAAAGCATTGTTGTCCACTCTAGCAATCGCAAGGATAATAGGCTAGAGAGTGCCTAAATGCAAGGTTAAGGATCCTGTAGTAACCAACTTGAACTCTACAGCTTCGTGTGCAACATGATGGCGACGCGTTCGTCGTCGACAGCATGCAGGATACTTGTGATTGTCGCTTTTATTGTTAAATGTGGCTGCCATTATTTCGTTAACCTTTCTGCCTATAAATTTAAGCTTTAAGTATCGTCTGTTCCAATTAATAAATGTCGCGTCCGCATTCACGAGTAGCAGCTGGCGGAATACAACGTGCTATTTCAACGATTAGTGGGCCCGCTGCTCTGAACTCTCGCTGCATCCAACCCCAACCATCACCATAAAGCCCTGTAAAATTTACATGCAAAATTGCATGACTGCAGCCATTGAACGGCAGTGACATCATTTACCAGCATCATCGCTCTCCTCAGTGGAGCAGCAGAACATGCTAAGTATGGTTCATATATGAACGAATTCCCCACTACCGCATCTGCAAACAGCAATCAACCGAGTTGGGTCAAGTGGCCTGAAAGAGGACTGCCATATGGACACTGCGGTGAACCATTAGAAATGGACAGCTATCGCTGTGATGCCGATCAGCCGGATTCTTGCTCTGCGTGTATTTAAATAGCGGATATAGTTGAGTGTCTATCCTGTGGCAAGCAGTTTAAACCTTCGTCACCTGGTAGATGCACGTTTTAAATTGACAAATTTGTTAGTTCCCTCCACTTCAGCCATTTTTTGCACCCCTCTAGTAATTTTGGAGAAGGTGCCCTGCACGGCATCCATGGTGGGTGTTGAATTGTACCGGTCCGCGGGCAGTGCACCGCTAGTAAACAGGCCAACGAAAACGTAAACCAATATAACCTGGGGAGACTACCCCCTCGATATTAATGAAGTAAGTCCTCTCACGTGTGCATGTACAGTTATCCTGCAGATATCAGAGTTGATGAACGGCATGGAAAAGACTTCATCTGATACACGGCTTTCGTCATCCAGAAGGATTCTCAGAACGCCTGAATACCAACAGCGAAATACTGTGCTAAGGAAATGAGGAGTTATTATGTGCCATTTCCCACAGACTTCGAATAGAACATTAATGCTGATCTCCTCACGTGGTTGTCCTCAGTGAATTCATTCGTCCATCTGTGTGTTTAAGCGTGGGGTTCTGAGTGCCTTCACTCCTAAGCTGGGACAAGTGGATGAAGCAGTCACAAGCGCTTCGGCATAAGGCACTCCTTGCTCTCACTCGCAAGCTAGGACAATAGCAGGGACGTTTTGGAGGCCTCTTAATTGGAGGTGCGCTTCGAAGTCGTTCGCTCAGCAGTTCACCTTGCTAACATTTTAGCGTACGTCAGCTTCTATGAAAATTTACAAATCTGGTAGCAGCGAATTGCTAGGCATGTCGGATATGATTGGAAGACCAGTCGACTCGTAAAGTTTTTGCGCACATTCCTACGTTGCATTGTGTTTAATTGTGTACCTTGCGGTTCAATCTCTGAACATAAAGTCAAGTTTTCCTGTTTACTCACATCCAGACTTCACGAAAAGCACGTTTGACCACCTCAGTGACATTGATTTTTACCACATTCTACCATTAGTTCACCGAACAAACGTGCAACGCAAATTCTTGTTATTTTTTCATTGGCCGCTATGCCACTGAAATACCAGACATTCCTTGCTTACGCCTCCGAAAAATTGAATCAAAAACTTTCTCAGGAACGAAATTCAACAATTTCACAAACTGAAACACACCAGTAAATTTTACAAAACTCAACAACTTGATGATCGCTTTTGCCCCAAAGATATACGCTGAAACACCTACGCGCTGATGATGTCACCTCGCCTGGTAGTGAAACGTTTGCAACCTAAATACCAAGCTCGGCGAACTAATCAATACCAATACCATTACAAAGATATTTTTAGTCCATCGATTCCACTCAACCAACCGAAGGGCTGTAGGGGCCGCGCATTAGATCATTTCAACTCACTTGCCTTCCGGCGTACAAACTGCCACCTCCGAGTTTGCAATGAGTGTTCGCGTACACTTCCGTGTAGGATACCTTGAGTCATTGTCTTAAGAGGTCCCAGTTGACCAGAAAGCGGTTCTTCAGCTCGTAGGGACGAGAAATATTCGCCTTTATTTGAGCACGATACAGCAGGCGGAACAGCGTCCCCCAAGACGACACTCAAGAGAATCCCCAGCCCATCGCATCCACGAAGCCTTACGCAGTATCTGCCCTTCCCTATTCCCACGGCCATAAATCCATCGTGATCGTGTAGGAGAGAATAAAACTTCCAAATATCGTCGCCACTTCCAAAGGAAACTTCCATCAGCCTAAGCGCAGTTGTAACTACTTAACATAAAATAATTTATTATCGGGAAAGGTGGATGATATTATTACTGTAATAAATAAACTTGTGTACACCTCTCACGACTGCCCGGCGTTATTTTGCACCCTAAACTGAAAAGTTTGTCAGGAAATGAGCAACTTCAAGTCGTAGAGCTCCGGTGACTCAATGGCAGTTGACCCGTGTATGTGAAATGTCTCAGTAGCCACTTTCGGTGCCTCAGGGTGGCCAACCGGTAGTGTGCGAATTGAGGTAGACCTAACGGAATTAAAACGCTACCTACGTACGAGAATCGACCCTAATGGGTGTTTGTCAGACCGTGTTGAATAAAGCAAAGTCATGTGCTGGGATGTTTTAGGGCAGTTTGCACAAATATACCATGTCACGTTGTTAAACGATTCAGCCACGGTGTCTACAGCTGTAACACTGGTAGGAAATTTCAGTTGTTGGAAATTGACGACGTACTTGAAAGTTGACGGGATTCCCTCAATAAAAGTGAGATTTTGGATATCGTTTGTGCGAAATATCCACGTTACAGTATAAAATGATTCGTGAACGGCTTGAGAATAGGCAGACCGGAAGTTGCCGATTCGATGTCACAGGCTGGAGGACTAGGGAAAGAAAAGGAACAGCAAGTTTCGGTACCGAACACAACATGCTTGGAAAGTCCGTGACCAACGTTTTGGCGGTCATTTACAAGTGGTTGCGATAAGAAAATGAGTGAGAGCAAAGGTTAATATATGCAAATATACACCATCACCAATTATAGCCCGGTTATTCACATGGAAGGTAAGTGACGACAGGTAAGTTGCATCAATTTCTTGAAATGTGCTGAGGTTAACTTTCACAGGGAGCGGTTCTATCTCACGCATTCTGAATGGCCGAGTGAGGCCCCGCAAAGGATTTACAAGTAGTACTAGCAAGGTCTCAAATGGGAGAAGAAAAAAGTAACGACCATGGGCGACGGTCGTTATATGCATCAGAACTCACTCCATTCGGTATACCACTATTTTGAGTCATGGAATATATATTCACTTCAACACTAATCGTATACGGAAGTTTTGCGGAATTCTGGTATAAAGAAAAACGGATATCTTCCCGCAGTCCAGGTGGAAGAATTTCGCGGACGTTCGTATTCTAGTGCTTCTGTATTAACTAAGTTATGAAGAAAATCACTTTACACTAGGCCAGCGTGCTAGCTGAGCGGTGAGAATGAATCGTGAAAGTTATATCAAGTGGTAGTTTTCTGCATGCGATCCGAAATATCTCAGAGCTCTTGACGTTCAAATTTTCGGAGTGTTCGCATGAAACTGCGTATCTACGGTCCTTTCTCACAAGTCGACAGGCTATCGGTTTTTTGTGTTGTTTCCCACCATACCCCGTTTGACGGTAGATGCGTCCGATTTAAAGGTTCAGAAACATCAATGGTCAGCCTACATCACAAGACTAATATTCTTTTGTTAAGTTCGTTCGTAATTGCTCAGTTTCGGTCAGTCCGTGATGATAATTCTGAAACGCTTCGACAAGTTATGGGGTTATTTGACTCATATATTGAACAGATGCCGGGTAGGGGCAATCTTGTTTTCGCAATGTTCCCAAACCTGTGGTGTGGGAATAGTCGAGGAAGTTTAGCATGACTCTTCCTAGCTGCCTTCTCGGTTGAAAATAGCATGGACTGGTGATCGTCCAGCATGCAACTTTGGTTCCCTGATGGACTCTTGTCTTGTCTCGCAGTATGATTAGACGCTATATGCTCTTCCTAACAGCAGCAGAACTTTCATGGTTCCATTTTGCTGTCCTAGAACGTTGAACTGAAAAGGTTGCACGAAACACCGAAGATTAAATATTACGTGAGACCTAAAATAGTGAGAAGTTTTCATCACTCTGCAACACTGTGACCTGAATGAGACATTTAGGGACCCTAGGGGGTTATCAAGATCAATCAGACACATTGTGGGGAAATTCTGTGTCCCTTGGCGCAACAATAGGCTCGAAAGGACAGGGCCGAATAACGTCAAGTATCGTTCATCTCCGACGGAGAGATACATTTCTGAACTATCTTGCCCGCAATGTAAGTTAAGTCGACAACGTCCCATGGACTTGAGCACAGGCTTGATAACTACTCACTAGCGTAGGTTCTTGAATGAATCGAATGGACAAGGTGGCGTGATATATTCTGTGATGCTGCTTCCATGCTTAGGCTTGTACGCCTGGGATCCCACGACCTTACTGTAATGTTATTGGGAAGTTGCAACGAAAAGACGGTGAATAGGCAGAAAATTCAATATGAAGGTGTTGAGGTGAGAAGGAAACGAACGTATAAGAACCCCCGACACAACCGCAGGCTAGCCACCAAAAACACATATCCATGGGTGGCGTCTCCAACGGTAACCGCCAGGATCCTCACTTTAATAGAAACGGCAGCCTTCAAATTGTAGATGACGCGGACTTCTTGTACAGTCACGCGCGAAAGTGCGGTTTATACGACAGCGAATCCACAATGATTTCAGTGGTCTTTCATGAAGTTACGTTTAAAACTTAACATGCACAGGTACGGCGATACCACTAAGGTAACTTCCACTTCCTAGAGAGTTCGGATGTTTGAGGACTTCAAAGATGACCTCACCACTTCCATCCTCTTTTTTTAACCCTCTCATACATTCCTCTGCTCCTGTCTCATAATTTTATTTTGCTCCTGTGACATTCGTTTTCACTGCAGAATTTTACATGTGGTTAAACTGTCTACAGTCCTGATTTTCCAAAATTGGCAATCGAGTGTCTTGGTGCGGCCACCATGACAGCCAAATTGATAACGATTGTGTTGGCCCAATCAATCGACTGATGAGAAATAACCCAAATTTGATAACACTGAAAGAAGCTGTTATGCTAACGGATGTGTACAAAAGGCATACTTACATGTAAAATGAAGACGTATCCAAAAAATGGGAACGATTTATTGACAGGTCAAAATCTGTGGAATTGAATAGGCCACCGCCCGAGAGAAAGATAGCGCCCGGAAATAAGTCCGAACGACGACTGATAGATAAGTCCACAAACAACGTGGACTGACGAACGTTCGGCGCCGATAAGTCAACAAACACACGGGAAAGAAAACGTTTCGTTGTGCGATTACTTCACCAGCCCAAACATCCACGCAAACGAAAAAGACAGGGACGGCGCGCGGTAACACCCGTTTTATTGTTCGAGGCAACCACATTAAAAAAATAATGATGCTCTCAAACAAGTGTACGGTTGGAGGTAATGAAACTGCACGTACAATAATATACGAAAATGTGTTGCAAAATATAATTATGAGCCGTAGACGCTACACGATCCTATGAAGTGGCTGTGTTCCCTACACCATCTAGCGCCCCTTTATCAAATACCCTCTCACCTAACTTTCAGAATTCCTACGGAGGTGAATTGAGACACTACGTCTTCTATATATTTCAGGAAGGTGATTTTTCGAAGTGAGCAAATGGAGGGAACTGGACTTTTCTGGCTCAGGTCAGCAATCATGTGATCCCGGAAGAAATGACGGAAACTTAATTTAAACATATGCTAGTGCAACAGGATTTCGTTTTTTTACTGCCAAAATGATGTTATGATGCTAACCGTTTGTGCCTTTTCTGATTGCTCGAAAGCGATTAGGCGCCCTGTTCAGTTTCGCTTGCAGTTATCGTTGACCAGTGTCCACGTTGTTTTGCAGGGGATTTTAGCTAACATCCATGAAATTGATGAAGAGAACAGCTGCAGAGAGTAGCAAGGGGAATAAGTCCAAATCAAATGATGTTGCGGCGGCTGGTAAAAAAAATCAGACGGCGAAAAAATCTGACGACAAACGAGTATCATGCAAAATACGGTTGTTAGATGATGCTCAACCGCCTTTGGAATTCGAAATATCTGTATGGACCAGTGAATCAAATGCTTACTTGTTACTTTAGAAAAAAGACCTCGGCCGTCATTTGTTCTCTCGTGTTTGCAATGGTATTGGAAACCTTGCAGAATGTGATTATTTTGGTTTGCGCTACACAGATAAGCATTCTCAAAGGGTTAGTTTTCACTTCCAACGTTTTCTACCACGTGTTTAGCAATGGATTGATCTCGACCGAAGCGTGTATAAACAGCTCAAAGGTAATTATTTTCTTCACTGTAAACAATTGTTTTATTTAAAAGCCTGTCATTCATTTAATATGAGTTTCCGACTGAAACATTATCCACCGGATCCCGTAAAAGATTTAAAGCAAGAGTTAACGAGGTTAGTTATGCAAATTTCATATTTTGGTGCATTACAGTCCCGGAGACTCCAGCTCCAACTTTTCCCTTTCCTAATTAATGCTCGTCATCAGTGTGGGAAACTGCAACGTCTCAGTATGCCCGATCATTGTTTGCGCCACCATTTCTACTGTATTTCGATTCGACGAAGTTTTAGGAGACGGCTGGAAAGCACAATAGCTAATTCCCCCATGTTTTTTTTCAAAACTGTTAGTTCATCTTGTGAAATTCGGCGTCTGCAGCGAGACTGTCTGAATTGTGTTTCATGACGTTGTTAACAGAGCTACACTGGTGTACAACGCTAATGCTTAAATCCTGAGGCACCATAAGAAGAAGGCTGGGCAAGACATTCAACAGCGAGGTGTTTACGTCTAAGTTACAAGTATGAGGAAGATCGCTCCGGTGGTAATTATGCTCCTCTATCATGATCTCTTATTCAATCATTGTCTGTACAACACTAAAACTCAGGCTTGTTGGAACTGATGCAACAAAATAAAACCCTGTCAGTTATCACTATCGACAATCGATCGACAGTGAAAAGCCAAGTCTCAGCGCGTTGACTTCGTGTATTACTACCGACCCTGGAAAATAGAGAGTACGGAGAGACACGTCAAGCTGTTGAGGCACGGAGCGAGTTGTGATTTTAGCCCCGGGCCGGATGTTACAAAATGG
>QNGE01000317.1:106575-117363 GCA_008508345.1 Paragonimus westermani
CAAAATATCGCCTTGCAGGTTTAATGAGTTCAGTGATCTCGACCTGTCTCGGAAGTCCTAATCGCGGGGTTATCGATTGGAGTTAACAGGCAGTAATTGTGTCTCCTCTCGAGTCGGTCGGGCAACCTGACCATTGCTCATAAGCGAGAGTGGTTGAGCGTTCAAATTTGGTAATTCAGTCGTGACTAATGTGAGGTCAGTGGCGCAGTGGTTAACACGGTTGCCTCATGATTGGAATGTCCGGAGTTCAAATCCCGGCCGTGGCAAGGATATGCACTACTGATGAGCTACAATGTTTGTTCTACTTCTAATTCCCCCTTTGTCTTTCATAATCCACCTCTTACCGATAGATATGTAAGCTGCTATTTTGAGTGTAGCATATCAAAAACCGTTAACGGACATAACATTCTGCCGTACCACTGTTTTATTCTCACCCTCATCAAATGATTGCTACTCAGTGTATGTCGTTCTCCATCGTACATTCAAAGTTGGGTGAAAACCAGCGAATTTCGGAAGCAGACCGACGTTTATTTTCAGTATACTTCCAGCATGAGTACTAATTTAAGGACCGTTTAAACTAGTGTGTTTGTCTGAGGGGGCTACTTCTTTGTTCCTTGGGCTTTTTCACATTCTTTAGCTTCTGGAATGACAAAGTAAGAGTTGGTGGAAGGTTTGTAGGTGGTCAGAATTACCAGAATGAATGGTTTGCCCGGTTGGCAGCAGCAACCAGGAGTCTTTGTTGGTCTGTTTTCCATAACACTTGTTAAGACGAAACAGGCACAATGCTTGAAACATCCATTGCCTTAGTAGCATTCCAGCAGATACAAAGTTAACAACTCCGAGCCGGGCAGTTTAGTCTTATTCTATATTTCTTTAATGAATTTATTTTCAAAACGCAGAGCAGACACTTTTTGTTCTTTGATTTCTTACTGCGTATAACGTTTTAACCCAGTCGCAGACGGCGTTCATTGTCCTCTGGCAAGAGTACCAGTTTCATATTTTTGGAGCACAGTTGGATGAGTCGTGAACTCCTGTACCAACAACAACATATTCGTCCATCTCCTTCTCATTTCATTTCAGCGAAGTGTTCTGGCTGAATTCTACACTGGGTGACTCTACAACTCACTTGAACGTCTTCATTTACTCACCGACTGCAATGAAGCAGGGCCGTCATGCCCTCCTAGTGTTTGAAAGCTCAGCACTCATTTTTCTTACCGCAGGATTTAATGCGTTTTCAAGAACCGGATAACCTTTGAATTTGCAGCTGTCATGAAGGTCTGTTATGCAACATTAGATTAAAGAAGAACTGTGCAGTTCAGTTAGAAGTAGGTCTTTGTCACGTCCACGGGCTTTTAGGTAAGTGTCATCTGGTGTCTTCTGACTCTGAATAGCTAGCGGAAGTGAATAGAATCTGAATAAAGGTTTACACTAAGATCATGGGCACGGCATGGTTGAACATGCCTTTTGTCTGTAATTTTTCACAAATGCTCTCAGCGGTCCATGGTCACACCGTTTGTCAATTCAGCGTTAGGGATACTATACTTATAAGGTGTGACCTCATTATTAACTACTCAAGCCAACCTGGTAGATGAGTCGAAAATGTTTCGGCTCATTTAAGTCAACTCGAAGTAGGTCATATGGGAGATGGGATCTATAACTTTCTCAGTACTTTCCGTCTAGTCAGCATTTGCCCCAAGGTTTGACCTTTCGAATCTTGAATGGGCGGGGATATTTGGCAATTTGTTTTCAACGTTAATGACTCAGAATGTGGCAACCGTCTTTCAGGTTATTTGGGAAACTTATTAGGTATCTAGTAAATCACCTTATTTAGCGGTTATTCCCGATTTATAGAAAGGAGCGCAAAATTCATACGACAGACGTACGTTTTACCTCTGTTGTACAGTATACTCACTGGTTTATCACTGTGTCGGCACAACAAACGGAGGATGAAAAAAGTTCGTGGACTGCGGACAGGATTTCTAAACGTTCTCGTGTGTACCAATAGAGAGCAGACACCAACGATCGTGGTAATTTTACACCTGACTGGGTTGCCTTTGACGTTTTTTTTTAGAATTTCCTTTAACCATATGAACTTGTTGAGATCATTCTTCACTTATTCTGCAAGCAGTATCTGGTCTGCGATGGTTTCTTTTCACCTGGTTAGGTGTTCTCAATGAGTGTTTGATTCACTCATTTGGTCAACTTCATCCTGAACGACTTGGGCGTTTTTCACCGCATCTTTGGAAGTTGGTTATAACCAAGAGGAATTCATGCAACTTTTTAGTCCACAACCAGTAGGTTTCACTTACTCACTTGAGGGCTCTGTGAACAGAGTTGGCTGTTAGAAGCGTTATCTGACCTGGCGGCCTTCCGTACTCAGTGAGGTGTTTGTGTGAACATTATTGATACTTCTTCTATCTAATCTTGTTAACCATTTTCTTCCTTTTCTTTTGGCAGAATATCTGTTTTAGAGTGTTTCTCACCACAGTAGGTAAACTTCAGTTAATACTAGGGTTCTGGTACCTATTCACTACTACCAGAGAGGTGGACCTTAAGAAACAACAAGCAACTTTTTATTTCGGATGAGAATTTGTTGATCAAAGCTTCACTTTTCGTTAAATTCTGGGACAGCATGGTGATTACTGCCGGGCCTACAGTTGATGCTGTTTGTGGTCCGCTCTCCTACTGCTGATCAGATAAAGTTCGGCATTAAAGGTGAATTAATTCATGTCTGCTCATCTTTGTAATTTCCACTTGCTTCTATCCCAAACTAAATATTGAAGGGCTCCATGGACTAGTCACGAAATGTTGACGGAGACCACCTTCTTAGCAGAGGACTAACTGATGGTAATTGCTTTGGAAGTTTGTTGTTTGGCAATTTTTAATTAGCACAGATAATCTTTAACGTCGTTTTGCGCTCTACAAATTGCTTGAATTTGCGAACTCTTCCGCAATTCTGCTTGACTAAGTTTTAATGTTTGGATGTTGGAGTCATAGAGTTTTTTGACTGATTTGTATAATTAGGAAGAATTTGAATCAACGGCGAAAGGTGTGTAGATTTACCTTACGTCTCTAAACGATAGCAGCTCAAATGGAGACAAGTGAACCGTTTTTGGATGTGCAACCCTTGATGTCTATGTCCGACTGCTTGCATCAGGCGCCCGAACAGATAAGCCGCGGAGAAGTTAGCCAGTGGATACTTAATGGATTGCTGAGTGATTCCTTTGCCAACTGCTTACGTTTGCATTTCCTCAAATGTTTAGGCCATATACCAAGGAAAATATCTAATCTTATGTCAAAATGAACACTTTTCGATGTTACTGTGGTCGTGTGGCGTAAGGTTTCAGGTGGATAGTTTCTTTTTTTCTGGCGTATCGAAGTGAAGGTTTTCACCGAGGGGTTGACCAAGTTTGTCTTTCGGTGCGGGGCCCTGGCACCTCAAATAGTACGTGGTTTTGGACCTTATTGACGTGGTTGCTAACCAGGCTTAGTAGCCTGAAAGTTTTCGTTCGGTTGAGTTGCCTGCAAAGTATTTGTACTTAATGGTACGAGGCAGTGAAAGCCATGAGGAATGTTTCTTGTTGGTAACGCCTTGCTGTCACTTATTACTGGTTACTTTTTTCCAGGAGTATAACAGTTCAGGCCGAACAGAGTTGGGTTCTATTTTTCCTCTTTGTCCATCTCTTTTTGGTTACGGTTCTTTTTTCCCTTCATGGCTGTGACATTCGAAGTTTAACGTGAACCACTAATGCACCGGTTTCTGTGACAATGATGATGTTTCACTGTATGGTAGATTAAGTATTGTCCGATGAAACTCATGTTCGTACATTTATGTATGTACGCGCGTTGCACTCTCCCCTCGACGTAGCGTGTGCTTCAGCCGCTTCTCTTTTGGTCGGTATAAGTTGATGATGTTCTGTTGTTGATGTTTGGGAAGCTATTCCCTCACCAGACGCTCTCCATTTTGCAGTGCAGTTTTTGTTTTGAGGAAGCATTCTTGATTCAAACCTCTTTACACATTTTGAGGTAGATGTGGAATCATCCTTTTGCCGACAACATCTACATTTAATTGCCTTCCCGCTTCCTCTTTCCGTCTCAAGGCAATTACTCCCTTCGTTTTATTGAATTGAGGTAAATGTCTGTATGTCTCGTCAACTTTCCGTTTCTGTGATAATGAACACTTTTCAGTTTCTCTCATGATAAAACATAAGTTCGGCCGGTTAGATTTTAAAGTAGCATGATTTCAAACCAGATGAAACCATTGCAGTTTAGCCGGAACCGACTTCGCTGTTGACCGCAGAATCTGTGGATCAGTCTTACATGACACTGGTACAGCCGCAACACCAGGTGGACAGTAAATAAACGAACCACGCGTACGTTTTTGGTAATGCTCGAATTTTTTGTTGCTTCTGGTGAAGTTTAGATAATGACGGCTGGCTATTTGCTCTCGATTGCACCTCAAAACTTACTTAATATCTGCCATGAAGGAACTCGCCGAGAGCTGAGCCGAAGCGTTGTTCCGGTCATATAAGTGGCTTGCTAAATCACTAAGTACATGCAGATCGCTAGCGTTTACCCACCTTTGGTTGGATTCACACATTTTTCTTGTACACGTGGTTTCAATTGTTCAGAACTGGAACTTCCCCCCCAATTTTTAAAAAAATTGCTAGAGACATTAGTAAAGTTGTCACGTGACAGTGCCCCTCATGGGAATTCTTGTAGTTGCGAACCCCCGGAGTAGGTTTTTTTCAGAAAAGTATGTCATTGTATGCATAGATGACACCTTATAGTGGTTCTACAGAATTTACACTACACCCTAGGAAATGGTTGTTGTAAAGGCTTGGTCCTCATGAGAGCCTTAGACGTAGAGATCCTTGTATATCTGTATGTACATGCTTGCCCGGATAAAGGTGGTTTAGGCGTTGTAAACATCTATTTATTCTTGTCTCTCATCACTTAACATCCTACCGCTCATGTCCGGTACGGCAAGTGAAGGAGACTCGGTTGAGTGGCATGGTTTGTTTGGCAGTGGAATTTCATGGAGAGAAGTCACCCTCTAGGCTGTTGTTGCCGTTGGATTTAGTTGTGCGTTTTTGTTATCAGGAGTGGTTCGGGAATGTATAACTACCCGGCAAAACTTTTGTTTTAATCATCTGGCATTACGTCACATCACTCTTTGTTAGCTTTTCGTTGTGAATGGTAATAATGCTACGCTTCGTTAGGTTTTCTGCTCTCCTTTCGTGTTCGCGTTTTTCAAGCAAAATCTGCTTTTATTGACGTTATGTTACTTGAAATCTGGTACTACTATCTTCGAAATGACAGCGCATGTCTGACAGCTTTTAACTGACTGCTATGTATCGCTTCTCCCATTGAATGATTCGTGGTTCACGGAGAATTTTCCCCTCCATTCAATGAAATCTCTTCCTTAATGTGAAAGAACGTCTGTCAGTTGCTTTTCCTCTCCGATCCTATATACAACACATTACTATATACTCATGTATTAAAATTTTTGTCTCTTATTTTCATTCTTCTCCTTGTTAACCTTAACCTTATACCAAGTGTCTTTCTTGTTTCCGAGAGGTATGGATTTTGATTTTTGTCTAGTTTACAACCTGGCTTACTAGGGTTGATCAACCGGATCACGGAGGCCTGTAGTCACGACCTTCCGGATATCATTCCATCTGGTTTACATTGGATACGTAATTCAAGTGGGACTACAAATAGTGCAGTGTAGGCCATCTATATTTACTGTCATGCATGTGACAAGTTAACCCGGAACCAGACGTCGCCAATCATCCATCGAAGGGTGTAAGAGAATTACCAATGCCTCCGTTGCTCGACTCAAAACTTGTCTGTCTCTTGTGCTTGATTTGATATCCAGTAAATAACTTGAATGTGGCAAATGGCTGTGGCTTCTATATTCGCCTGCCACTTTTCTGGGGACCAGAATTGTTGTCACACTCCATCACCTTAGCGTCTCTCATGATGCGAGTGTGCTTTGTAAATGAAACACCAGTTTGTTTCCATTATCATTGGAAAGACTCAGCAGAAGTTTTGAACCACGGAACTCTGTTACTTTCTGACGATTTGGATTTTATTGCGAAATCAACCTTTGGCAAAATGCCATCAGAACCATCACATGTGATCAGTTGACAACGTTTGTCATTTAAAAGCCCTATCTGATCTTTCAACACTCAGCGGTACACTTGAGAGGGTAATGTTGATGAAGAATGCAGATTGAACGCGTGTATCGGAGTGCTTTTTTGAAAACTGTTTGGTAGTTCGAAATACACATTTCCTACTCAAGAAATCTGAACAGCTGAAGCTGCGTTCGATCGTGATGCACATGGCTTTTGCTCATTCTGTTGGATGCGATCAAATGCTTGAGGTGAGACTTTAAAATATTGATGGTTAGAAGGGACATATTTGTCCACATCTCATTGAAATCGGATCAGGTTCATAGAAGGTGTGCAAGGCTACTTACGCCACTGAAAAAAACGAATAAACTTGAGCAGTTTCTACGGCCTAAATGCTACAACCCGTACGTGAATGGTTATGACATACGTTAATACTTGCGTTGCTTTTACGTGAGTACACTTGTTTGTCGGTGTTGACCGCTTTCTTCAAAACAAATTTCCTACGAAGGGATGGAGAAACTTAGAGGTGGGTACATGCGATTGAGACTTAGTTACTGACTATAGGAGGACATTCTCTGGGGCTGTTCCATTTGTTTCAAGCCAGTAACTCCGAAGAGTCGGCGTTGGGGAAGTGCCCTGCAAGAGCCCGCGGTCAGCAAGCATATGGTCTGCACTGTTAGACAAGCACATCCAGTTACAATCCAGCTGACCCTGTGCACCACCTATCCTGCATTCCGAACCTCGTTGTTCTTTGCTGTTTCTTTCCCCAGACCTCTGTTTAATGGGGTGTGGAAAGAAGTCCAGATTTTTCCGAGCCATATATTCCTCAGGTTGGACGAATTTATCTCGATTGTTTTTAAGGATAGTGGAGACACACTGGTAGGGGAGCTGCATTTTCTGTTACTGTTGGTATGGAAAACCAAAACCCCTCTGTTCTGAGAGGAATCTGCAACTATTTTGGCCCTTCAAAAAGTCCTGTGCATCGTCTATGTTGCCAACGGAGTACTCATCACGGTGTCATTCGCGCCTAAACTGTTGGTGTCTGTTCTGCTCCGTAGGTTGTGCGGGATTCATGGACAATGATTTCGCAAAGGGACAAACTGGGTTTTGCGCAGGCCGTAGATACATCCGCTACACCTTCAGCTCATGAATCTGACCTTAGTGCGAGTTGCAGTTCAACACAATACTGTCGTGGTATATTGTAGAAGACGAGAAGAATATCAAAAAAGATGTCAGTGAATGAAAAACCTTATTGAGCTGGAGATGTTTTAAATGTAGGTACGCAACAAACTGCATCACGCAGCCTCCTCAAGCAACGTTCTAAATCGGTAACTTGAGTGACCACTATTTATTCAATAGACACGTCTACGTGACACCTAATAGGCCAGTTTTATTGTTTGTCGTCTGAACGCTCAAAGAGTGCGACGCATTTGTTTGAAAAACGACGATGAGCAGCCAACCAGATCTGAACTCAAACTGACCAAGTCAACAGGATGTAACCAGTCGGACTTCAGATCAAAAAAGAAGTAAATGGTCATGTTTCAGGCCATCAGGTCATTCTACCGTTGTGTATTAGACTATATATTCCTATACCATCACAAACCACAACGCTCAAACCCATGTGCACTGATGAAGTCACGTCGTCCGGTGAGAAGACTTTTGGAGTCTAAACATCAAGCCAGGCAGAAAACCCACCATTCCCACTCGATTCCTGTCGGCTTTTCTTGAGATTAGCACGCCGAATAGCCCGTGTGGACGAATGAACAATGAATTTTTGTCCCCTTGGCTTAATCTGTTTCCTTGGGCATGCTCCTAAAATGGTTGTGTTCTTGACTAGAAACACTGAATAGTAAGTTCACTAACCGTGATCATTAACAGGAACAACCATTGTAGTTTGCTGTCGTTCTGTTTAGCTGTGTAAACTTATGTCGTAGGAAGAATTGATTATAAAAACTCCTAAAGCTTCACAACGGAGTTGAAATATCTGAAGTATTTTGTTCTGTGTTATGTTAGCGCTTTTCACTTTTTTTATACCTTTTTTCGTTTGTTCTTTTTTTGAGTGTTGAAGTATCCTGAATTGGTATCCAGTTTGTCTTCATAAATGCGTGTAAATAGCCTACAAAGACTGGAACGTGTCAAACTATGGTAACCCATCGTAAAGAGGCCAAAACAGTGAATTAACAGCGGAATCACTAAGTTGTTTATGAAGGAAGGACTGTTAAGAGTTCAGAGTACAAACAATTAAAAGAAAGCTGTTTTACGGCTGCCATTTTGATGTCATTTGCAATCAAGTTGTTCGTTTGTAAAATATAAACGTTTTTCTTCCGACTTCTTTTGTTTTATTTAGACACTTGGCAAATTGTAACCCACCACCTCCATTTCTTTGATGCAAAAGTCCCGTCCTTCTTTTCTTATGGTACGCACCATTGTGATTTTTGCGGATGATGTTGACGCGGATGCATAATATTTTTTGCAATTACGATGGGGTGCTATAAGACTAGTTTCAACCTAGATATGTTTTAACTATACACGATAAACATGTGTGGATTGGTTATTCGCCTCTGGTGATGACGCCTTCAGAAGCTTCGTTGTCATGACGCCACATTGTTGAAGTAAAATATCCATGGTGTTTCTGTACTCGAGAGGGGATGGTTACCAGATTTTCACAACCATCGTTGTCACAGACAACAACACGTTAGTGGTTTGTGCTGATGCTTAACTGCTGTACAACCATGAACTACCCGATTTTCAGGAATTAATAACTATCTTACGTGACCCAAGCTGTAGTTCATTATCTGGCTGCGTTTTCCAGTTCTGTTGTTAATATCACCTGCAGGGGTAGCCTTCGTTTGATTGTTCAACACACGTATCCCAATTTGTTTTTCACCCTACTGGCTATGTAATGATGATACAGGCGGTGCGTTTTATCAACTCACACCGCATTTGATATTCCGTTCACATTTAATCATAGTTGTTGGCACTATTGTTTCCACGTGTGACCACACCAGTTTTCTGGTCGTATTGTAGCGTGCACTTGAAGCGGTTGCAGTTGTCTTACAAGTTATCTACACAAAGAAGGATGTCACTGGTTTTCTCAGTCTTCTCTTCAGATTGTCTTCTGGAGGAATATTAAATTGATTATTTATGAGTTTTGACGAATTACGAGGCTAAATTTACCGGCCGAATTTTCTCACATTGTCTCGGCTGGTTTGTATGTAGACAAATATAAATTACGTCACGCCAATTGTGGACAGCTTTATCCTTAATGGAGTTATTGAGAGTTCTTTGGGCGTGCTGATCATTAGCACGCTAGTGCTGCTGACAGGCACCCTAACACATTACTGCAAACACGTCAACAGTTTTACCATTAACCGTTTAACAGGTTGTTTATGGATACTAACCTCAGTCGAAATCTGGGCAGATAAACAAGGGCAACGTAAGATGACGTGATTTGAGTTTTATCACTGTTTTATTCGACTTGACATCCGAAAATATGAAGTATCACATTTATTGGACACAAATGCATTAGGTAGACTGGCAACTAATTTCCTGTGCATCTTTTCCGTCCAAGTAGTCTTTTTAGCACAAATCTCTTAGGTTTCATTTTACTCTGCCTATTCAGTTCTTTGTGCCTCCCCAGTTTGATGAAACTGGCACGCAGCAACTCCGCTTTCAAGTGCATCTCTTTGTATTTCATCGGTTTTTGAGGGTTCTTCTTTCTGGGAGACTTAACGGAAACTTTTCGTTCAATTGTAAAATTCCCGACTATTTTTTAGGTACTTAGTTTATCTCCAAGTTCGCCGCGACCTTACTCAAGGACGTCTTCTGTGTCCACCGCCAATGATGGCCACTATTGGTGCACTTGTAGCCCAAGGTGAGCGGGTGCCATCAACACTTTCCTTTCTGTGCATTTTTAAAGTCATCTGTTATAAGGTTCAGACGGAGCAACGTGAACGGTTTACATACTTGCATACATTTCGCTGTTTCCCCCTAGTCTTTTTCAGTGGTCAATCGCTGTTTATTGTTGATCAATTAACGAACGATGAACGACAGTGCGGATGCGAAAGCTGGTGCCGGTGACCATGATTAGCGTCATTCTCTTGTATATATATATATCAGGGCGACGCGTCACAAGTGTTGCACAATGTCATGTACATAAAGTCGCTATGTGATATGCATGTGAGGTTGGCTGGAAATTCATTTGCGCACATTCTACGACAACTATGTTTTAATGGAATTACGCCGGTCGTGTGTTTGGTCCTTATTGATTTTCGCTTGCATTCCCATTTCCGATTTTAAAACAGCAACTTACACGCGAACCTTTTCGATTCATTTCGATCTGTCTGTAACGCGAGCCATTTTAATTTCGTTTCTTCGGGGAAAAATCAATCGACTCATGCCCGACCGTCGATAAGCACTTGTACGTAGGAGTAAACTCAATCAAGTCACATGTCTCGTCTGACTTTCGCGTCTCTTTCCCATGCTGTGTTCACTTAACCGGTTTCTGTTAACACACGCTTCCGGATTTTAGTCGATTTATTCTGTTGGACGTATTTTTACTTAAGTTGATATTTGAAAAAAGCCAATAGTAGCATGTAAGATGTCTTGCGCAATGACATTTCGTTCGCATGTCATCGGTTACTTTTGCGAA
>QNGE01000317.1:119852-197915 GCA_008508345.1 Paragonimus westermani
CATTTATTGCATCAAAATTATCAATCAGTTGCATTTTACTGCTTCCGCTTTGGTCACCTGACTGACTGTTTCAAATATTTTTAGATTGATTTCGCCTAGCTGCTTGCCCCTTAACTATATAAAGTGTATGTTAATTTCGCAAAAGTAACCGATGACATGCGAACGAAATGTCATTGCGCAAGACATCTTACATGCTACTATTGGCTTTTTTCAAATTTATCGATGGGAACCATTGTTTCAAACTTTTACGGGCTCGGCTTCCCAAAGATTCTCTGAAGAAACTCAACAATATTGTCGGTTTGAAATGAAAGATTGCAAGGGCTATCGATGGGAACCATTGTTTCAAATTAGGTTGATATTGTCTAATCCGACGGCCCTTGTTTACAAAATGAATTTGCTAGATTGTATGCTTCATTAACTTTATAAAACTTGTATAATCAGAAGCACAATTACAGTGCCTGATAGCTGCGCTGGAGAATGTCATTGCCAGATGTTCAAGAAAACCTTACCATGGCAGTTCATTCTCCTGATGAACTTACAGACACCGAATTCACGGTGGGCTAGTTGGACAATGGAGTGCTAGTATGAAATTTGTAGTCTCTCTGTATGGCTTCCTAGCTCCGCCTAGGGTCATACGATTTTTGTCATTGGTTCGAATCCAGCCTCAGCCGCGACTATTCAGAAATGGATCGCTCCATAATTGCCAAATTTTCTGTTACTCACCAGTATGTACATGTATACATATGACGGTTTATTTTCACCTTGTTCTACCCAGCTGAGAAATTAGCTGTTGATATTCGGTGTTACGGTCACGATTAAAATCTTTGCTTCACGTCAGGTTGACCATTTTGATAGATTTAGTCAAGAACATAGATGGATTTGATCTGCTCTTGTGTTTTATCTGACAACTAGCTGATTTCGTACGGTGTATCCCAGTCTGTTTAAATTTTGGAAGACAGCCGTTTTGAATAAGAAGTGGAAAAAGTTTGCTGGGTTTTTTAGTTAGCTCATTTGGAGTAACCGTAATACTGCTGAACACCTACCATGTGTTGTTTTGCAGAGCTATACGACGTTTACCTTCATTCGTCAGTCCATCCTGACCATCCCAACAGGTTTTTTATGTTCTAAGATTTAGTAGTAATAACAAGCCAGTGTTTATTCATACCTTAGGGCTGTTCGTAAGCTTCGCCGCTTGATCGATTCAACACACTGCTGGACATTGCTGACGTACTTGAGTATTTGGAATGTCTATAACACCGATAAGGTGAGTAAAGCTGATATGTCCTGAATGGCAGTTTATGCGGGAAGAAGAAAGGTTGCTTCATAGAAACACGACGAAACAGAAAGCGTGTGAAATCCAAGTTGATTATCAATTCGTGATGATTTTGTTCATACGGGTCTCGTGATCACTTGTTGAAACCTTACCACATAAACTGAACACCTGGATGCGATCGCCTTAACGTAACTAGATATAGTCTAACAAGATAAACATGGAGCGATCCCATCCGAATTTTTTCGTCCATACTTACTACGTCCAGCCTTTTAAAACAGATGAGAGTTTGCTAGGTAACCTCACACCATAACCGTTCCTTAGATGACAAAGCCTATCACGACTTGTTTAAATACAAAGTTGGTTGTAAGAGAATGAAAAAAGCTGGATAGCACTGGTTGAGGTAGTTATGCAGAGGTTTTTTGGTCAGACTGTGCCTGTTAACTGCTGTGGGAGATTCTTGTGAATAGTGCTGCTTATGCGAAATTTTAACAACTTCGTGTAGGTTGAGACTCTTTGAAATATCATAGCTACGTTTGACCTTTCGCACACACGTGTTATCACAGTTGGATCATACAAAACACAGAAGTAAACGGTTTTTAGCTAACGTCGATTTCTTCATTCCTCAGGCATAGGGCGATTGTTTTATATCATTTTGCTTAATCGAGGCGTTTGACTCACTTCTTTGAAGCACCCTACTCTTAACTGATTGTGACAAATCCAGGAATGTCCCCCTCTCATTGCGTGGGGGTCCTTCGTCATCTCCAGAAAGATTCGGTCTATTCGATCAACCTATTATATTATCTGTCCACCAATCTGTTTTAAGTAAAGCTACGTTTACTTTGACGACCTAACAGTTTGTCAGCAAGTAATTTTACATTGCTTTCGGTTCATTATTAATAGCTGAATTGGGCGACGCACCACCTGGTGAAGATTTGGAGCTCTCAAGTGTTCACGAAAACCCAGATATCTCAGTAAACATCCCAGAAAATCCCCACACACCAAGCTTCACTGAAACTAGAATTGGGCAGCCGAACTCTTCCCCCGAGAGGCCTGGAAGTATCAGGAAGGA
This sequence comes from Paragonimus westermani, assembly GCA_008508345.1. Lineage (NCBI taxonomy): Eukaryota > Metazoa > Platyhelminthes > Trematoda > Plagiorchiida > Troglotrematidae > Paragonimus > Paragonimus westermani. The sequence continues at coordinate 122,195 of QNGE01000317.1, forward strand.
CACAAATTATTTAGCAGGTTTCCGCATCTTTCTTTCACAGACGCCGAAAATGGAAGCCGAAATAATGAAACGACATCAGCAGTTGCGGTTAGTGACATTGTTTTTCTTTCAATCTCTGCAGCACAATTAGTGCACTTGATACCGGTTATCGGTTTTATTTTCATGACACGTCCAATGCCCCCATGGTACGCACGTATCTCATGCTATGCTGACTCCTTGAGTCAAGGTAGAGAACCAGCTACCAAGGAATTAGGATGGTTTTGTATCCGGTACCGGATACGCTGACAGTATTTCAACGTTTGCTATAGTTGCAGAGATTTTATTCACTCACTCCTGGTGGCCTTGATCTTGACCGGGGCCACTGCTGCTCGAGATGCTGCTCACCTCAACAGTAATACGGAATGTTCTGAAAAACAAACACTAACAACAAGGGTGAATAATGATGGAAGAAGTCCAAGCGAAAGAACCGGATATGAGATGAAATCAGGTAGGTTGTTGACTGTAACATATTGCCATCTCGGATAATGTTTTCTCCTGACGATTTGAGTAGTCATGAAGATCCCAATCGGGCGGGCGACACATACCCACTTTACTCAATGAAACAGCAGTCGTCTTTATGAGTCGTGGCCACCTTGTTGTTTGGTCACCCAAATGTTGGTGGTTTCATGGTCCGGTGTCCGGCGTGGAAAACGCTCATCTGGCGTGAGAGGTGGATGGCTCAACGATCGCGGGCTATGCAGCTTGTTTAGTTGAATAGTTGACAGCGCGCCCCTAGCTTTGTGAATATGTACTGGCGAAAGACCACACTGCTCACTTAATCATCCCATCTGATGTGACCGAACTGTCAGGGATAACGGTGGCTAAACACAGCGTCTGTTGACATGCTTGTCACAAACAGGCCATGTTTCTAAATCAGACCAAAACAGAACGCACACGTGCGTTACACATCCTTCCTTTCAGCAACAACCGGACACCTTTTCGGCACCACATATGACGTAGGCTGGCAAAGCAACTCATGTCCTTGCTATCCCCGCTGTTATCCCACCAGCAAAACTACAAGCTGATGAGGTGGTACTAAATGTTTATGGAAACTGTCCGCAGTCTAAATTAGATTGTTTGCAATAAAGAAAGTAAGGGTGGAAATGTCCCAATTTTGAAGTGACAGTTTGCAATTCGGAGCTGCGAAGTTCATTCCTGACAAGCCAACCCGGTCATTCGGTTCTTTCCGTGTCTGCTTGTCTTCAGAGGAGGTGCTGAGCACAACATATCCTGTGTCAATCAACCCGGAGCCAGGAAACAACTCAACGCAAACATTCAAGCACAGCAATTAAAGCAATTTACACTCAACTAACAGTTGCTTTATATCATAGCATAAGACTGTTGCGGGAATGGTTATCCGCGTTACTTTTCAAGGTCCTTTTTTTTTTGTAAAAGTTCCTCCACTCTGTGTGTTTATTTTTATTCTGTTGGCAGAGTGATTATCTGTTTGAAGCCATCTCCTATGTTGTTTAGTTATATTCGATCTTTACCTTGGGTTGTTTGAGTGATTAGTGCCGCCGTAAAAGTAATACTCAGTGTTTCGGAGGATTTCCGAGTGGAACTTATTTTACGTGAAAAGCTGTTCGATGTTGTGTACGCAGACAACATCGCCCCACTTTGTTCTACAGTCAATATGTCATCTGTGTTTAATCGTTCGAATGCTGTTATCAATTGTACGAGGTGTACTTTGAATTTGAATAGTTTTCAAGATCGGGCAAGTTGGTACCTCCATCTGGTTTTTGCGTGCACCTCGTCTAGGGTTTAGCATTATAGCCTATTCAAGAATGACAGTCTCTTCAAGTTGAAAATAATCCGACGGGATGCCTACGAAGGATAGGAATGTAATAGGACATTCACCAGGCTTACTGGTGTCGATCAAACATGGGATTTTTAATCTGTATGCTATGTATCTGCGATCCGCATAGGTAGCTTATCCTATGGGAATTCGGCCCCTATTTTGCTCATTGATTCGGCTGCTCAGCATGAACTGGCTGTCTGTGAGACAGCATAGTCCATCAGTGTTTATTCCAGAGACTTTAGCTTTTTATCCAGTGCCTAAAGTACTTGAGGCACAAATCGTGCTTTTGAGCTTTTTATGTGTCGATCGTCATCATTGTCCGATGTGTTCCTCGTTCATCGAAAGAAGCGGTGAGATTGTCCGATTGGTATGATCAATAGTTTCTACGTGTTATTAGGGAAAAATTGAAGAATTTTTCCTGTCAGATTGACAGGTTGGTCATCCGCATCGTTGCCTATGTATCTAAGACTGCATTTTTAAGCTTCGTTATCTTTTTCCCCACCTCCCACCCTGTTGTTACCAAGACCGATGGTGATTTAAATCGAGGTACTCACGAGCACATAAAGAAGTTACTATCGTGTTTATGTGTACGCATTGCCTTTCTGTATTCCTAAACATCAAATTGAGTAGGTGGTTTAATTAATGATGAATTGTTCACCATAGCCTTTGAGGTGGCTGATAATGCACTTTTAAGCCTGGAAATGTCACACTACCTGCCGGTTGTTGCCTGTTTTCAAATGATTTCTGTACTCAGTACGAAATGTGAACGCAGTTAGTGACTCAAATCTCGGACGGACTCGATTAAATGTTTCTCGTCTACCCCAGCTGGTCGATCGATCTGCCTGAGATTTACAGTCTTTCTGAAAAACACAAGTGACTCGCAAAGCACTGCGCTGCTAGACCTATTATTATTTGTCAGTGCAAGTAGCTAGTTGTCCTTTTAATCCTTCTCTACCATTTCCTCGTCTGTGTTACCTTCACTCAGAGGCCTGACGTCTCAAGAGGCAGAGACGGAGTTCCTCAATCGGACGTCACAGTTCCCCACTTTCGGTATTGATCGATTCCCGATTATCGTGAGTCCCCTTTCGACTGTAAAGGATACATTGGACCTGAGACCATATCTTAATTTGTACACTACATTTGTCATTGTTTTCTCATCTGCGCACTACAACCATATTTACGTCACCGCTGTTCACAGTTGCAATGTAACGGTTAACTCAGTCGATACCTATCTTGTTGTTTTATTAATTTTCTTTAGAATAAAACTTCTGCCTCACTGTGTTCAGTAGTGATTGAAGGTTAAACTGCTATTTTTGTGGCGTACGTAGGTTGGTTATTCTACCTTCAGTTTATTCTCTGCATTCACCCTCTCTTATACGCTTCAGCCGCATCAAACCGTTTCCCTAACACATGGGGCGAGTGAGGAAGGAAAATCAAAAAGTCCCAGGACTTCTCATAGCCCGGTCATGTCAAAACCCGTTCACACTCCAAAAGGTGTTGCCTACTATATGGGCATCACAGGTACTGGCTTGGTTCTATTTGTGGGACTTCAACGAAGTCAAGAGTATCACTGGTAAGCATAGTGTTTTAAGGTTATCCGCTTGACAAATCCTGGTTTGTCGTATACCGCCACCCTCGTCTGGAGAAGTGAACGACTACCAAATGTCGCCTTTTGGATTCACACCATTTGCTTTCACCTTCCTTTGTTATTGCTTTCGATTGCTTCTGGAAATGTTTTTGCCAAAGAATTAATTCACTGGAGCTTGGGTGCTAGTTTGCTTAAAATTTGGTAGAGAATGGTTTTTTTCTACCTCAGCTTACTGAACTATTCTGTTCATTGGACAGCTTGACACACTCCTCGACAAGAGTACGACGGCGCCCTACTTTCACTTGCATGTCTATTGTTTGTTTGCAAGGTGGACACCTTGCTTTTGAATGTGTAAATTTGGACGTACGTATTTCTAGCAGTTATGTCCCATCATTTCCATCTACTTTGTCCTTCAGTTAAGGCTTGTTCTCTTCAAGCTCATGTGACAGTCAAGCATAACTGTGAACTGAAACACTGCTTTTTATGCTGATTGTCCTCTTGAAAGAACCAAGTTGGCCACATTGCCATCAATTGAAACTTTCAGCGATATTTGTTCTCAAATAATACTAAAGTTGATCGATTGTCCTGAAGAGTGACGTCATCCCCAACGACGTCTCCTATCAAAGTAACCGGGCAATCTAAGGATTAGTCACGAGCAAACGTGGGTCGGCCATTGGGTACGCTACTTCTGTTTTGCCTAATGTTCGTTTAGTGGTCAACCTAGGTGCAACGTACATACGTGAATCGATGTTGGTATTCTGGTCTGGGCAGGAAATTACCCTTTTGTTGGCTCTTAAAAGACCAAAACTCAAGTCTGTTGCCTTTTATGGACATTAACTGGAAAGTGATGGGATGCGAAAGCTGTATTCGAGTCTGAGTGGCATTCAGTTTGTAGAAACGTTTGTAACTAACCCATTTTCGAAAGTCCTATCTTGTTTCCACTTCTTCGTTATACACTTTAGAACAATAATTTGTACTGATCTGCCACCCTAGTTTATTGCTTGCTAGAACACTCAAAAATATTCTGCCACGCATGGTTGTTAAAATATACCTCAACAAAGTCATTAAGTCATTTAAGACTGTTTCTTCGAAGGGATCCGGCAAGATATGATGTTCCAGATGTACTCATTTCACAACTTCGACAAACTCTTCGGGCGTCCTTCTAACAAGTGTTTCAATGCTGGAGGGATTTATATTACTGCAATGTTCTTTCAGCCAACTTCTCGTGTGTATGTTTGTCAACTTAATGGTCTCCAGTGGTTCTATTTTGGACTAGACTTCGAACTGCGCGCCGACCACTTCAAAGCATCCATTCGCAAGTGTTGCCATGATAGGTACCTGCGTTTTTTCACCTGTGGCGCATACTTTTGCACCGTCGTGTTAAAACTGATAATCCTATGTATCTTTGGCTTGTTGAATGCTTTGCTGCGTGTCAAAATGTAATGTGGACTTCTTCCAAGATTTGCTCGATTCAGTTTGCCTAACAGAATTCAGTGTGCCAAACAGTCATCCGGCGTTTATCAGTTAGCCGCTTGTTGAATCCTACATCGCTTTTGTGCAAATCTTGTCAACAACCTCTCCATGTTCCTGGTCTATTTGGATTTACTCTCGTTTGATCACTGATGGATCAGGTAATACGACGTTTAGTCAACTTTAGGTGCTTCTCAGTTTAATGGTGATTAAGTAAAGGCAGCCTCTCACCCACCGACAAGTCGTCGAAAGAGTGTCTGTTTTGTGCCTCTTTTTAAGCTGTGCAACGCAAAAGTCGTTTTGATTCCTGAAACACCTGACACTATGTTGTATGTCATTCCGATCAGTTTACACGTATATTGGCCAGATGAAGTGTCTTAACGCCTTCCACTTTTTGTTCTGAGTAAGGTGGTATTCACTAAACAGTGATGCACAATGTTATTTAGATCGTCCTGATAACAGAAGAGTCTGCGGAATGCCCATGCACAGTTTTCTGCTAGAACGTTATTCTCTCTCAGCCAGATTCATATTTCACAGCAGTATAGCCCCGTTGATGTTATTGGTTGATATCATAAGGAGCGATACTCAATCACGGCCAATCATGCGGCCTTTCTGACAGACAGTTTTAGTGCCACCTCTGAAAATGCGTCGCCTGTGTGAGCTGTATCTACGGTACACAAAACACCCCTGTTTTTTGTGGTAGTCATTTTTGTCAGGATCTTGGTGAACTTTTGGCAGAAATTCCCTGTATATTCTGACCCGATGTGACTTCGGGTGGTTGAACATGAAGGTCTTCGACTATGTATGAAGAGAACCAGCTCAAAAAACACGGTGATATCTTCGTTTTATAACACCATGTGGTGCCCACTAATGATTACTTTGTTGGTCAAATAAATTTTCTATTAGTGATCTTATGAACTTGCCGAAAACTGAAAAATCAATATAGGTGTTTGCAAACTAGCGGTTTTCTGCTTTCTGTTTGATGAATCTGACCGTCCATGTGGGAACGTTTTCTTCCCTACAGCTAGGTGTATGTTCCACTCCGACCCATCCATATTTGCTGATGTAATTCTGATTGCTCCGTAAGTGGTTATGATTGACATGATGTATATTTCGGTCCCTTGGAGGATTCACACTGCTTTTTGGCCTTCACACCACGGGGTTATCATCCAACTGAATGCCTCACATGTGAAGCGGTTTTCTATCTGAGTTGCTGTCATCTGGACAATGACAATAATCGGTACAACCGTGTGGTTAGTACCGGATTCCGTTTCTTACAGCCCCCTTCGGTCCCCTTTGGCAACAACAACTAAGGGTGGCTACGTTTTGTTTAAATTTACCACAATCCTTGATTTTGAGGAGTAAATTACACATACTTCTTTCAGGAAAATAACACGTGGTGACAACTGAGGAAGAACAATGGAAGCGGTCCACTCCACGACCCATGTTATGGAAAACCTATTTAACATTATCATTTCGATATTCGCCTCTTTACTTTACAGTTTTGTCTGTGTTCGTAACCCACTTTTGCTATTGCTACTGCCACGAACACCATAGTCATCATCAGCATCTTTCATGATTAGTACACAACGTTTTGTTTTCCTTCGGCACGTTCGCGATTTTGTTCCCCAATGTTGCCGCATCCTGACGGGTCATTTGCTCACACACAGCCACATGCACTTGCTAATCAGTATCATACTGTTGTCTGTCTCCCTAATTACTTTGACTTGATCATACACATGATCACTTGCATTCGTCTGGTCTCTACTATTGTGAATGAATTTGGATGTCTACATCTAAATGTACGTAGTCAGCTGAATTATTTGTGTAGTCTTTACAGGGTGCAAAAGAGTGAGATTGAGACTCTGTTAACGAACGTACTTCGTTACTTTTTCTCTACATTTACAAGCCAACAGATTCGTTTCTTGAAGTGATAAAATGCTGCTGTGAACTGCACGTCTCTTCAACTCTGTGTATTATCTATGGTCCTAATTGGGCCAAAAAAGACATTAGATTACATTGTTAAAGAGAAGTGAATGTGCCCAGTAGTTTCATTCGGATGTCGGTTAAGCTGTCCGGCCACAAAGAATGTTTGATTTATTTGAGATCAGGCCGGTCAAATTGTTCCTGAAGCAATTTACTTGAGTAAAATGTAAGGTTGGTGAAGTAATTCCATTGTGAATGTCCACGTGGGTTGAATGCAGTTTGTTCTCCTATGTGGCCTAACTGATTAATTCAATGATTTATGTGTATAGTGGACTGCCTGCCACGTTTTAGAACGAATGATTTTGGTCGGGTTGAAAGCCATTACAGTGATGTGGAGATGTGTTCTTTGTTGATCGCTACTCCAACCAGTGCCTGGTGTAGTGTGAAGATCAGTCTCAATAATTGTAAATCGAGTATGCACTGATAACCTTTTTTTACCTGATACTACGATAGACTGACCAGTTAAGTCTTGTAGTAGTATCTCACTCAGCTCTCCGTAGATGTGGTGGAGACATCAAGACATACGCAATGGAAAGCGTAATTGGGAACACGTTTGGAGGCAGCGTTTCCGTGGGATTTTCTCTAATGTACCTCATTGGGTTTCCTCTGGTCTCATCTGAAACATAACTTCCGATTCATGTTTTTCATTGTTTTCTATCAGGGATGAAATAAATCGTTTGGCATGCGATGGAAAGCTCTTCCTGGTTTACCTTAAGAAGGATGAGGTATGTAAACTTGAATGTTCGTATTTATTTCTTATTTTTCCCCTTCGTCGTTTGTATGTGTTGTCACTGTTTCGCTGATGAATCTGGGTGCAGTGTGGCAGGTGCAAAAGGGAATTGGATAGGATGCACTACGGAGAAACACCACGAGTGTTAATCCATTTACTTGTCTGCATTATCCGGAAGCCGCTTGGCTCAACCAGTGACTTAAGCACATAACCTGTACATATGATCTCATCAAAAGTTTTTTACTCTTTTTATCTCTTCGAGTGGAACCCAACCAAACGTGGCCAACATCTTTGTATATATGCACTACTCCTTGACTACTTTTTCTACGTTCTGTGTCTTTGCTTAACCCATACAGCAGTCTTTGAGTAATCGGTTAACGTTACATCACCTCTTTAATCGTTTGACCTTCATAAAACACTCCCATGGCGCACATGTATGTTGAATATAAAAGAAACTATTACACCAAATTCTGGTATGATGATTTACTAATGGATTCAAGCGCAGACTTGAGGCATAACTTCGAGACGCCAAACGGATTCTTCAAACAACGTGGCGGGGAAAAGCATTGCTGTGGCGGGAAACTACGTTTCATTCCCCACTATCGTCAGTTGCCTGCGGCATGTTGATTCGTAGCAACATTTAGTTTTGTTTGCTTGATAGTCGGTAGTTTTTTTAACTTATTTTACCCCGATATTTTCTTATTCACCATCCTACGATTGCCGATCATACGAAGCTTAAACCATTGTAACAATTTCTCTTTTCCTTCTAAACCAACCAATAAAGTCTCAGGAATGCATAAGAATGATAACCTCCCCATCTTTAAAGCTCCTATGAATCCCATGTGGGCTCATGACTTCACAACTGTACTTTATTTATCTTTGTTCGTTACGCTATCGCGGCTTCTCCCGTTTAACTTAAAATATATCCTTCTTCGAGGCCGTGCAAGACGATTTGTATGTGCAACCGTGAAACAGTTTTCCATTTACCTCTGCTCTGTTTTCGGGATGTCTTCTCGAAGCCATCAGCGTTGTTTGATCACAGGCGTGGATAGGGCTCATCCAACAATCTATACGTTTGGCGCAGTTGTGCATATAACACCTCGTAACATTACCCACGTCTTTTCTATGTATGTTCGCCTTCAGTGCTACCATAATTGTTAACTTACGAATTCTTCAGCCGTTCTGTGGGTTGTTTGCCCATTGTTTGACATAAATTTTTTAAAAATAAAATGCAATAACCAATATGCCTTTCCAAGGTACCCATCACCTCTGCCACTTACTAGTGAACGAACGACTTTACATTCCTGGGTTGCTTCAAACGATGTTTGTGAATCTGTTGCTTATCATGTAACTGTCGTGTTGGTACATATTATGAATAAGCGCCCATCTCGATTGTTCAGTACTCTAAAGACCGAGGAAGTACTAAATACTTACGACACGTGGGATTTCCTTTTCGATGTTGGCTTTTGTGCGTTCCCAGTGTGTACCTATTGACGTCTTTACGTGTTCGCCCCAGTGTTCTGTGCATCTGTGAGGACCGGCTCCTTGACAATTTGCACAATCGCTTAGACTGCCATTTGGATAGACGGAGGCAGTTGACATCTTGAATTCCCAGTGTGATTGCTGTTTGAAGCTCTACTGTATCTAGTTGGTTAAAACAGTAACTTTTCTGTTTCACATATGCGAATTCAAAAAGAACTTCCTCTTAGCCCCGATTAGGAAAGCTTTTAATATTGTCGAAAAAATGTTGGATGCAATATACCAGTTAATTTGTGGGCATGGACACGGTGCAGCTTTGCAATGTGCTACTTGTCTGCCTGTTCGCGACCACTGATTTCTCTGCTTGAACTTCATTTCAACCATTTTCACTTATCGCTTTCAAAACACTTCTGTTTATCTTTGGAAGTTACCAACGTACTCAAAAAATGCGTTATTTCAAACTTGTGACTTAAGACGTTAAGAAATACAACGAAACAAACGGAAAACGAGATTGTTGAATAGCCAACTTATTATTTTCCGTTAAATGATTTCACGGAATCAGTGGAACTTGGCATTTATCGTGTGTCTATTGCTTACTGATGAAGCTCATCTTCGGCTGAATCTGTTTCGGTGCACCTATTAGCTTAACTGATTGAATCTCTTCAGTTGTGTTGGTAGCTTACGTCCTCTTAAATCGAGATTTGCTAATGCTGTTCTACTGATGCTGTCTCACTCCGAGGGTTTAGGATAACATACTGTTGCTTCATGCATTCTCAAAAGCAATATAACAATCAAGCTGTATAGTTTTCATTGTGGTTACAAGGTTAGCTGCACTATATCCAGGTAACTTAAGGGCTTTGGTGTTGTGCGGATGGTGTAATAAACTGAGTTTGCTTTCTTTCAATCCAGTTTTTTGAAAAAACTCACTTGGTTTGTCAACGCCTTGTTTGACGTATAGTGTTTATCATCGGTAACAGCTGTAGGGGTTTGATTTTGTTTGTTGTGGCAACCAGCCGAACTGGTCTACAATAATTCTCTTCATAGCGGGTGCACTCAGTATGTAACCACTGGTTATGAATTTTGAACACAGAATGTCGAAACATTTTAACTTCCATTGTCTTGAGAATATTATACATGGTGTATACTTGATGGTGCTTAGTTTATTCACAGTTTTTGTTGCTGAACTGTTAACCCTAAAAAATAACATCTCTGCACAAGTACAACCGAATAACATTTCGTGTTCGCTAGGAAGATATACCGGAATGAGTATTGTTGGCGCGAGTAAACGTGCTAAGTGAGATGCTGTTTAGTTTAAAGACCTTGTGAACTACCGCATTTCCAGTGGATCTCTTGGCATATCTACTGTGGATTTTTTAATCGACAAATTATTAGCAATCGACACTCACTTCACTTTCTAGATTAGGTTTTCATATATATCTGTAAGTGTATTTGGAGAAAACTGCTGAGGCAAATTTTATTCAGCAGGCCTTAGAGATTTTAGTTCATATGTTGTTGACATACTGATCGGTTTACTCACTCTACTGTACACTTACTGGACTTCCTTTTCCCACTCCCTAAGACTACCAGTTCGAATGCGCTGGCTCGTCGGCATAGCATTGGTCCGACTTTGAGGAATATTTATAATGGCCATGTGCTGCGCTGTACCTGGTCAAGTTATCTATCGCATACAAAAATTATCGTAGGTTGCTACGTCGGTCGGTTGTTCAGTTTTGTTCTCGTTCCATCATGTTCCTAGCTATCTGGTTCTTTCTCTATACTGTTTCGTAATCGATTTTGGACCGCCAGCAGAACATTTTCGGACTGTGCCATAATCATTCTTTATCGTCAGGTCCAATTTTATAACAACCTACCACTTGCTCTCCAACTGTCATTTTTTCTGTTTGTCGTTTCTAATTTCAGCCCGGACCAGGAAGGCGTTTATTCTGGGTATTTAAAGTTTGCACTAATTCACAAATCCGTTTACCACAAATTTGCTTACTACTCATCCATTTAAGACTTCTGAATGATGCGTGTATCTTCCTTTACACGTCGTGTCCTACTCTCAACAACTCCAAATCGGCCCCATTATAATTGCCGGTAGACTGTCTCAACGGAAATTATTCCACCGTTTTCGATATTGATTCTCTATACCAACTAGTGCGTAGTGACCCCTGATGCAAAATTTACTCATCAATAACAGATGTCGGCACCGTAGAGAATGGTGCTCACGAGTGAATTGTTGTAAGCCGATTGTATCCTCTCTTGTTGAGGATCAGTGTCGCGTGATAAAAATATTCGTAACGTTTCTTGCATCTCAATTTAGTACGTACTTAGGTTTTAACGTTTCCAGGTGACAGTTCTTTTTATCAGTTGAACTCATTTGGATCTTAGTAAAATTCATGTTTGTGTGTTTGTTTTTCGTGCACGTGGGCTTCATCAATCAAATGATCGGTTCACGGTCTCTTTTGCATTTCTTGGTGCATTTATCTTGGCTTTATCATCATATCACCTATGATTTTTCTGGTGTTGTTATCTTTTGGTTGTTGCGGAGACTGTTCACTCCTGTTTTTTTAACGTAATGCCCGATCAACTGCATGCGTTTAATTGTCACAGCGAAATGTTTTAATTCTCCATCCATTTTGCAGAAAAAAACGGGACCGCTTACTTTCGAATGCGAGTCCAAGGCAGCTGCGCTGGCTCTCTGGCATTGGACGGTGGATCGCAAGTGTTTCTTCACGTAAGTGACATTCATGCGTTCTAATCAGCTCCCACCCTACTTTTTAGGTTAGGTTGTTATGTACACCCCTAACTGTATTTAGAGTTAACTGTCGAACGAGTACTTTAACGGTTGAGATAAATTTTATTCAACTGGCCTTATAGTTTTTAGTGCGTACGATGTTGGCGTACTGATCGGTCTGCTCACTTTGTTACTCTCACTGTACTTCGTCATCTCACCCCATAAGACTACCAGTTCGCATGTGCTGGCACGTCAGCATAGTGGGTCAGCTCTGTACACATTGTTTTAGTGCTAAGTTTTTCCAATGCAAAAGAGGTGGTGAAAGAAAATCGAATGGGACAAAATCAAATTAACGCTCTCTAAGTTGTAACTAGCCGCTTAAAGTTTCATCCGATGTCCACCGTTTCGTTCACGCTCATCAGTAAATGATAATTGTTTTCAGAAATAGTTGTGTTCAAACGCTATTCTGTTCTCATTTTGCTGCTTTACTCAATTCGATGTTGTTGCCGTTCCTTGTGTATTTAACATAAAATCCGCTGACGCTTTCGGTGTGAAACCGCGTTAAATTTTGATCATACTCCGGTCGGTAATGTTCCGCTTTATTACCTCCTGTAATATCGCTTTGAAACATGCGCGCTTTCTGTCATAAAATGTACGTTCCAACCAACCCCTACCACCAGCCGCCGTGATTTATGCGACCCTTTCCGTTCATTATGACACACCTTGATCGCATGGGACGCTGGTCAAGTTTGGCCCTTCGTATTATTCCTGTTATTGAGGGATTTGTTAAGTAGGTTAAAACAGAACTTGCACTGTTGGATATACAACTTAAACTTAAGAAGCGGTGTGTTGGAACTTAAACATCGCTTCTAAAATGCATATACGCCTGTTCATTGAACATGGAACTGTCTTTATGGCTCTCAGCTCAAACTATAGGGATTTCCTTTGTCTCTCAACTTGAAGTGTTTTGTGTAAAATATTCCGTTGTGATTACTAACTTTCTCTAGTTCCACTTAAAATACTTGTTGCGTTGACCGTTTTGAACATTCTGCAGCACATCTGGGCTTCTTTTGTCCACACTAGCGGACCTATTAGTCCAATGACGACTACAGTTTTCTGGCTGACCTCAACAAGGCCTACGCAGACTAGTACACGTCCGCGTTTACATTCTGTTTTTTGGCTCGTCTATTTTACTCTTCCTACACCATCTGAAATCACATACTGAGTTTCCACTGAGCCTGCTTGTGGACCTCCGTGTAAGGTGTACCGCGTGGCACCTCACGTCGAGTTCCAGCTGCCCAACCACTGTAGTCAGAACGTAATTCATTAAACGCTGTTCTGTTCCTTATAGGTTACAACGAGCCAGCGAGGCCAAGCGATTGCGTCCCAGTTCAAGCATTTTCCAGCGCAACAAGACCTACCGTTTCAGGTGGGATTTACTTTTTTATTGTGATGACCTTGGTGTGTGTCTATTATTCCAACTTTTCTTATCTTTCACATACTTTGTTCGTGTTGTTCTCAGAAAATGTAAACTCTGTTTAATAAATTGTGATGTTGTGCAATCTTGATTTCATTTAAAAACCAATCCAGTCATTCAACAAATGTAACTGGGTTGATCACCACTTTCAGATTGTCCGCCTTTGGCTCTTGAATCTAATAATTTCACTATTTTTGTGAAGATGGTCCGGAAAGATTTGTCCGCGCCCACTCAGCAGTTAAAAATCGCCAACGTGAATGACACCTTGGTGTTGAGGTTTATGCGGCTGTATGCGGCTTTCTGGTTGAGGTCTGGAAGATGTGGAACTTCGATAGCTGGGGCTGTTAAAGGAGGTTCTTGCAGAATAAATAGTGGTTGAAAAGTTTTTGTACTTACCGTGGTCATCTTTAATTACCGTTATAAACGGTTCTTTCCATCGGAAAAGACGGCGAAAACTTTGGCATCACAAAAGTTCCAAATCTGGTACGATATGAAGCTCAAAAGTTCCCTATTTGTTATCATTTGTATACGTCTCTCCACGTTTCTGTCTTCTGATTTCGTCTGCTTCGCATTTTTATTCAGCGTGTTGGTTTCATGGTCCTCAGCTGTCAGTCCGCCAGCCTTCATATTCGTGTACAAACATTGGGGCAACGAGTGGCCACATTCAGAGTGTTATGTAACATTTACACGATATTCTACCCTTGTTTTGTTGGTAATCATAGTGATTCTCATTTAGAGTTTTATTTATCGTTTTAGTGGAAGATCCCACCAAGAACTCAATTCTATCCAAATCACTGATACAAAGAACGATTTTATTCGGTAAGTATTGCATCGTTCATTGATTTTCAAGATGTCCTTGCTTGATACCAATAGAACCTGCAAACGCGTACTAACCCCGGTTATTAAGTTTCCGATTTACGGGCAACCTGCTGCAATCCCATTACTCCAGTTTGTTTGCAGGCAGGTGAACTACGCATGCAACTGTTTTCTGGGTAGTGTTCCTTTAGTTTCATGGGAATTTTTTCCTCCGATTCTAATGATTCATTTTTTGCCACGTAGATTCCATACCGACGGTTTCCTTTTAGCAGAACTCATAACTTTGGTTTGTACAATATTGTAGTCTCCAAAAACTCCGTTTTACTCGCAGATTGAAATGCTCACCTTTTCATTCACGTATTGGAGTAGTTCACTTTTACCCTTTACGAGGATGGTCAAGTTCATTTTGTTTACAACGCATCCGCCACGGTATAATTGTTCTTCATTCCTTCCGTATGTTTTCGGACTCATCTTATTTTTAAACTCGTTTGTAACTCATTCCAAATCATTGTCTCAGAGTTTCCAGTCTACGCCACGCAACCGGAAGCGCGTCAGTCGGTCACACTACTCTTCCCAGCCGGATTAGACCGGCTCTGGACTTAAAGGAAATATATGCTCCGAAGGAAACTGTGGATGATCATATTCTACCAACCGCTTCCACCGAGCTCATAAAAGCTGGTCAGTTCTGATTTGGTTCTTGTTAACTTGTGCACTGTGCTACGTAAGGTTTAGAGTCGTTCTTTCCGTAGATTTGTAGTCGAGACGACTCCATATAAAGACTTGGTAAAATTACTGAGACGTCGCAAGCACAAGTATGCCCTCAAAGGTTGCGTGCATCTACACTCAGACCGATGCAGTCCAGCAACTAACAGAGCAGTAAGAGTTCACATTATGACTAGGATAACTAACACAGCTGTTTGCCGGAGGCACCTTCCTTGAACACCACTTAGACTTTATTCCGAAACGATGACTGACTTTTTGATTATAGTAACACGAAACTTTGTTCATTCTCGAACAACTAAAATTCAAGGTACCTACATCGATTGTTTCTTTCGAAATACTCCAAATCTGTTGATTATGGTCGATATCCTTGAAAATCCTATTAGTGAAAATTCGTTCTTCTCTGCCAACTTCGTGCGTTAGGTAAGGTAGTAACACTCACAATGCTACTGTCTTTGGGATTGTCTTGCCTTTCGATGCTGAGGGACTATACATCTATGATTATTGACCCAGTGTTGGTTTTTCAGCATTCCCACAAATGGTTTTAGCACGACAGTACCCTCAGTGTCTTGCTCGTTTTTTGTCAGCACACGTCTAGATAAAAACATTTGAACAACTTGGCGGGCTTATTGATTGACCATTCAGATTACCGGACCTACTGGTTTTGGAGTTTTGCCCTGGGATTCCAGAGGTTGGAGGTTCGCACTAATCCCACCAAGCTAGAAGAATTAGAGTAGAATGTAGAATAGTTGTGCCGTTCTGAAGTGACATTTCTAGGCATACTTTACAACTTTCATTCTTAGGCATCGAAATAATCATATGAATGTATGAGCATGTCCATCTTACTGTGTGCTAAATTATTGGAGGCTGGTCATTATCGATACTTTATTGGCTGTGCTCTAACAACAGAGGTTTGGTGCTCATACTATTTCATTGGGAAAGAAGAATGACAATTAGTGACACCTTAAGTGATTCACTACCTAGAGTAGAGCAGCCTTTCCTAGCAGTGTTCATCCAAAAGAGGCATAAGAAGGTCAACCTTGACTTTTTCACAAAGCAATCTCCGAGAAGCGGTAGCTTTACAACTGCCGTCCACGGAAGACAACCTGTGTGGTTTAGTTGGGCAACATTTTGAAGTTAGTTGTTTGCTTTAATCCAGCAATAGTGTGTACGGCAGTCCGAATACTCACACTTTCTCTCAGGCATACTACACCCCATTCCTCAGAATCGAACATGAATCACATGTACAGGTATGATTTCATAACACCGTGTATTGGCAAAATGAACTTCAGTTTGGAACCAGAGTTGTGGAGCACTCAACATAATGTGCCCGAATATGGTTGGGTTATCTTCCATCAGGATGCCAACGTGCGTTCAAATGAACCCGCCTGTCGATCTCAAAGTACCATCTGATGATACGGCGTGCGATTGCTCCAGTGAAAATTTTCCGTTCTGTTCTGAACCCAGTGTACGTTTGTTGGAGTACGTAAGGGCAACCACAGTCGGATGTTGCTGCCACACATTTGGCATAAAAGGAATTCACCAATAACGGTAGAACACATACATCACGAGAGTTTAATATTCCGTTTACTCTCTTGATTCACGGATCTGAAACGTTAGAATATATAGGACATGCGGATAGAAACAGCAATCAACAACCGGGTATGCATGAAACAAAGATTGTCGTCAGTTACAAGGTAGACAAACTGCATGAGTCTCCAGTTTATACACACACAGGGCCGGACGGCGAGTATTGATTAACATTGCTTAGGAGATACCAACCAGTTTCGGATTCCGATTACGCAACAACACTTGAAACGAGTTGGCGGATCAACAACGTGTCCTGTTTCCATGATGTGTTTTGTGATGAATGAGGTCGGATTTCACTCAGTCGCAGTGCTGCCATTGTTTGTTGCGTCGTGGCGTGTACCAGCCATTTAGGCATGTGTTCAACCATTCTTTGTCGTAGGCACCGATCTGTCATGCCGATATAGATGTCACCGCAACTGCTGATGAACTGATAGATTACGTGAGACAGAGCATTTCGGTAGGTCACGTTTATGAATAAGCTGAGCGACACTGCTAGTTGTGAGTAACAGCCGCAATTCAGACACAGAGTATGTACGAGTTACTTTCGAAAGTTTCGAACTGGCTTCTTGTTGTTTTCATAATATTGTGAGCTTCTGTACTTTTTTTCAGGATATTTTCTTGCCATTTACTGTTTTATTACGATCTGCTATCTTGTCTACAGCTTATCAGAGGTGTAAATCCGCCTGGCCCTAGCAACTGGGTCTTGACTAAACCACGCTTATATGCTATCGGGGCAAACCTGCAGCACCAAAGATATTGCCCGCCTCATGTTGCTTTGTGATGGGCTGATCGCCATCGCGTCTAGTCTACGCGATTGGTGTTGTGTACCTCTAAAAAAGCCAAACTGTCTTTTTGTTCGGGTCCAAGAATAAGGAGTAAGTTCGCATGAATGAAGTTAGGGGTTGGTCAAAAGCAGCTCGCACGATTGTTGGTAGTAAAAATCAAAGTATCACGGATGTACCATCTGAACAGTGCTATCTAGGACTAGTCGCACACGGGTTTCTAAGAAGATACTACTGTCTACCTGGTGTCACTGCGTCCATGTCCGTAAGTAAGTCGTTCAAGACTAGGCCTGACGTATTCCGTACACTCCAAAATGAATCCCTTTAGGTATTCGGATGAGACACTTATATCACAGTTACATCTGGGGACAAATTCACATGAGGATCCGACTTTTTCTAGACCGTAAACAATTAGTTTACTCCCATCAACCGTAAAGGTAATATTATTTTCAGGTAGCTAGTTCGAATACATTCGCTATGACTTCGTTCTATTCTCGTCTTCTTTCTTAACTCTGATAATCTGTTAAATACCTGTGTTGCACTATCAGAGTCCTCGTTTGAAAAATTTGACCAGTGGATTTTTTCTTGCTTCTATGATAGGGAAGCCTATGTCACCGTTCTCGGACCACCGAAGTTATACACAGCGCGCTCATTCAACCAAAAAATGCGTGCTGTCCTGGTCGTATCAATGACTTATTGATTTTCTGGCCATTTTAGTGTAAGCGCACCAACGTGCCCGCATTTCTGCGTGAACGGGGATATTTATGCTTCCTTTTCATAGTGTTACAGTCAAACTAATTAAAGTTGCCTACTGGCCGTTTCTAACGGAAACGGTGACCTAGTTGTACAGCCTCTCCCGTAGTCGTAACTGTTTGATCATCTTGAGGATTCGTATGCTGTTAAACTTCAGGTATCTAACGCTAGGCCCGTCGACCACCTGATTGTTTGTTGGTATCGGTACCACTGAGGCAACTGATACGTTTTGCTTAGGTTGCCATCGCTTTGGACGGAAAGATACCCTTACTCTTTAGAGCGTAAAACTTCACTGATTTCACACTAGTTTGCCTTTCAAAGTTTTTGGTGGGAATTGCAGTGTTTGTTACAGACGGCCGTAGAAGCGAGCGTTGTCTTGGCGCAATACTTTCCACCCTGTGGTAATTTGACTTGTGCGTTTGCAAACTTGATCGTGCGGTTTTTACGTATTTCAGTTCTTGTACCTGACACCGTGATCGAGCAACCTATGGAAGATGATCCAGTCACTTCGGCCATACCAGAATTGGAGAATCAAGTGTGAGTCTCCCATGCCTGTTGATTGGTCATTTTGGCATTTTTCGATCTCTTTCTAGAAACGAATTGCCCCTATTTATTTCATTTATCGTTCGAAACTGTCTCATTTTTCTATCACACTTCATTAAAAGCTGGGGGGTTGTGATCTGTTCCAATTCCGATTGTCATTCAGAGTATTTTTTATTTCAGCACATCCGAACTGGAGGCAGAAGCTGCTACTGAACATGTTCCAGAACCACTCGTCGAAGCCCAACAAATACCTCAACAGCTGGCGTCCACCGGTGATTTCGCTTCAGAATCGAACAGCATTCATAGAGAGTCATCGGTTAGTTCTGGTGTCTAGAAATTTTGTCTTGAATTATCTAAACACTGTTTAATTCGATTGATGTTCCGCAACTAGGATTCTGTCTGTATAACAAGTACGCATAGTTGTGCTGACTGATCGTTACGGTCATCATGAATATCGGTGGTTTATACTCTTGACTCCCTGCCATGAAAATCTGAGAGCGAAAGAGTCCTGGTTCTCAGATAAGGAATACGCAAGACGAATGAAAATGTCTGTCAAAACAGCAACTTGCTTGTATTTTGTGAACAGACAATGGATTGGCAAACAAAATTTAGACGATATCTGTAGTGGAGCTTTATTGTGGTTCTCCTCGCTTCGCTCACTTCAAGGACAAGTTGGGTGAACGTTGAAAAAGTCTACGGCATGGAACTCAGCTAGCCACCATTTTATTAACAGTTCCAGTTGAAAACTCCGTTTATCAAAGGTCTTTTAACTCGGGAAATGGACGTACGACTTGCGGTGGCTGTTAATTTTATTAGAATCGGCTTCGCATTTTAAGGTTCTGATTTTACTTTCATCGGTTTATTTGGCCCATTTTGTTCTTCCTTAAAGTCCGTATTAAAATTCGCTTCATATCTTTCTGGCAATGCCAATGAATTTAATGTAATTACTTTTGTATAAGTGCACAATCGCGTATGTTAATTGCAATCGTAGGCTTATAATTGTTCTGCATGTTGCTAGGCCCACTTACTGTGGGGATGTTGTCG
Organism: Paragonimus westermani; assembly: GCA_008508345.1. Lineage (NCBI taxonomy): Eukaryota > Metazoa > Platyhelminthes > Trematoda > Plagiorchiida > Troglotrematidae > Paragonimus > Paragonimus westermani. Next base: position 141,747 of record QNGE01000317.1, read on the forward strand.
GGTTTGTTGATGAAAAACTAAAATGTTTACCGCACTGAACACTAAAGTAAGATTTCACAAGCTAATATCACACCAAATTTATACTCGGTCGCTTGCTATAGTTTACTTAGGAATCTGAGCACGTTTGTGGTACATCACTCGCATTTTTTAATGCCATAATCTTCCGTAATGCGGGCTGTTTAAGTGGTGTCGCTTCTCCTTGTAAGTTTGTTTAAACTCGTATTCTTCCTTTTATCGTGACTGATGTGATAAGAGTTGCCTATGCTAGCTGCATTACTAGTTACGACAGATTTCCCATGTGGACAGCTAGACACCAATCTGCTAAACTACGCATCTGTAGGTTGTATTTTCTCTCAGACTAGTATGATCCTTATGCTTCAAAACCCTTTCCATACATCATCTCAACCAAACTTTACGATCTTGTCAGGGTGTGCCGTGTTTGGTTTAAACACTGATTTCAGGTACAGATAAGTTTTTGGTGTAAGATTTGTGGATACTGGAATGGCTACATCACCGATTTTATTTGAGAATAGAGCCGCCCAAAGTAGATTTGAGTCTAAACCGGTTCGGTACTGAATAAGTCACCTTTCAGTTCAATAGATGGATTCGTATCATGCTTGTTTAGAGGTTTCAGCCCAAGTTCAGGACCCTTAAAGATTTTCTAATTAAAGGCTTTTCTATACAACTCGTTACAGCAGACATTCATATGTGTAAGCCGCAAGTTCAGATTTGCCCCACATACTTTTATAAGCATTCAACTTCAAGGTGATCGTTAGACTATATTATTTACCACAGTAAGCCGACATGTTGTTGCTAACACATGTGAATTGCTTGGAAACAATACACGGACTTTATTGGCTTCGGATACATAGACATCTGTTATTTATGTACCATGTTTTTGCGCTGGATGGTTGGGGTTTGTCTTACTGAACATATAGTCTGATCTTAGTACCTGTATATTCTAAACAGCCGTTGTCATCCGTTTTTTATGCACACAAATTTAGGAAGCGATGGAGATCCGGAAGCGTTTAGACCCATCGATGATTCACGCAGTTGTGTGCGAGCAAGTTGTCTCCGCTCTGGATCGCACTATTGACACTCTCGAGGTCGGTCTGGGAAATGCGGATGCTAACAAACGGTCCAGCTTTATGAACGATAAAACACTCAAGACTAAACAGCGAAACGGACCATATTGTTCCCAATCTACCGCTATCCAACCGGCTAGTGAGGAAGGCGATAGAGGAATTGCGTCTCCGGAACTGACTAAAACTTCTGCTATCAGTGGAGCTACTACGGCTACGGTAACTGCTGTGGTTGTTATGCTTGTTGTGGGACTAATCGCAATCATGGAGACGAATCCGACCACGAATTCCACCGTGTTGCGATTTATGCGAAGCAGTGCAATCATATCCGGTTTTGATTCTTTCATCTATAACCCTCTACGAAACGCGATTACAGCCGGTCTGTCGATCTTCTGGTCAACAAATTGATCAAGTCACGTTTACCCACTGCATCATCTAATTTATGTGTGTACGTCATCACTTTGTCGAAAAGCTTGATCTGTGTTTTCCAGTTTGAAGATATCCCTATTGTACCTTCCCTATTCTAGTGTCTGCGTGACTCTCTTGCGCATCATAAGTGCCACCAACGCAAAGCCCCATATTTTTCCTGGGTACAGTCCATTCCCTCTGATATACGTCGTCTGCCTAAAATCCTAGCTTTCCGGTTAATTACCACCAATCCTCTTCTCAGTTCGTATTCCCATTACCATTTTTCACTTCTTTTTGTGTACGGCCTGTCGGCATGCAATACTTTTGTGATCTGACTGCCCTTAGCCTTTTGTGTCACTGTGTTCCAAGCGCCTACATCAGAGTTGGTCTAATTGACCAAGTGAGACATACTCCCTCTTGCCCCCTGTGTGTGCGATGTGCCTGAACCTACACGTCCACATTTCTGTGGATTGCATTATTCCGGTCGACGCAGCCCCCTTCCGTTTCAATGAAGTGCACTCAGTTCTTTCCCGGGGTCTCCGGTGTCCACGCTGCTTTCGATCAGTCGCTCCTGTATAAAATCTCGGCGCGCTATCCGTTTGAATAGCCTCTACAGTGCCGTTAAGCCACTGCATATAACTGACTGCGCCTTTGCTGTCTCGTGTGCTACGTTGGTTCAATTTGTTTGTGGGCCCCTATTGCGCACATCGTAGGAGAAACACACGGTTACTGTAAATCTATTTTCATGTCCGTTCCCTTTTCTCGAACCTCATTTCGTCTTGGATCCGTGATCAACAAATGTTTTGTCGTTTATTTCTTATTCCCTTGTGGTTCCTTTGGCAATGTGCCCTGTGCTTCATTCTTTAGATTCCTTAGCTTTTTCTCTGATTTCGGTTCTTATTGATGTATTCCGATACGTAAGGACTGTAATTCATTGTTTTCTCATTCTGCTTTAATTTCCTGCCTACACGGCGATTTTCGTAAGAATACAACCAGAGTGGATGTACGCTGAATTTTTTTTTACTGATTGGTAGGTAAAATCAATGCAACCGCGCGCCAATTGTACTTCCCAGCTGACATGAATGTTTCGTGGAAAGCTCTTCCTAAACCGAATTGAACAAATCACTCTCACCAACAATGGCAGCCCTCCACTTGTTTGTTTGAGAAAAACATCACGTGGCTTTTCAATAAACTATGGTTGAATCGAATAGGAGCCACTGTTAGCCGGTAATAAAGAGTATACTGATGACCTACAGTCCGCTTTTGACTGTTTTCGCCTTAAGTTGACCATTCCGTATCGTCTTATTTGCTTCATTCAAGGTTGAGGTGCGTGCGCTTTAATATCATTCGTACTTGGGCAGTGTTTTACCAGTCAGGACGGTGAAACACTCACTCATTCAGCTGACACACGTACGACTCAAGGCTAATAATAATGACTAGATAACACTAAAAGTCGTCCTTCACAGGAGGTCACTGTATGCACACCTGCTATCAAGCTGTACTTGGTGTGTGCCATAATTCACTACCTTTCACAACCAACTTTTACGGGGTTCATTAGTGGTTACAAATTTCCTTGCGTTCCCCAAGTGTCGCAACCTTTTCAAGTGAGAATAAGTTCGCTATGCATGCTTCACAGGTACGAACGTTTTCAGGCACTTTACTAGAAAATGCCGACTTAAATGTCTTATTCTTAACTGGTTCATTTTTTGAGGCTCCGAATAAAGTACTTAGTATGCAAGTAGTCTACTAAACTATAAAACATGTAAGACATTCATATTCACTTCGCGAGCCTGCTTCTATTGTTCTGAATTACAAACACCGACCTTTCACAATTGCTTTTGTCTGGTTGCGGTAAGCACACGGGTCTTAAAACCAACCTTCATTTTTCTGCCTTGTTTTGACGTTTTTACTGACAACAAGGACCTCTTCCTTAGCAACATTAAGTCGGATATACCATTTATGTATCACTCATTTTCAGATTTCTCTTCCAGAGTGTTTTTTTTACACAGTTACATAAATATGTATACGTATATAAAACAGCTGAGAAAAGACACCTGAAAAGGAACGATAGAGCTAAGGTATGTCCAGCCTTCTGTCGCCAAGAAACAAATTCCTGTAGTTAGCAGAACCGCTTACTGAAATACTTAGAGCAAGATGTAACTTTTGGCTCAATGTTTTATATTGTTGAGTGATTGTAGCTTGGGTTTTTCGACCTATAGATCAAGGGCCTGTGTACTCCTATATTACCAAGCTCATTCTTTTGGTATAGCTGTCATGGAGTTGGTATCGTCAATTTTCGAGATATCACTTGCAGTGATGTTTACGTACTTTGACTTAGGGTCACGTTTTAAGATGTTAACGGTGTCACTTACTGATAGGTGGAAAAGCACAATTTCTCTGAAAAAGGGCACAATTGATGAGTTCTGTTTCAACTTTATCCTATTGCTTAAAATCCTCGACTTCATCGAATCTCTATCCAAACACGCAGAACTAAATAATTTATCTGAGATGTGGCTAGTACCTTCACGGCTGACAATAAATGAAAGTCACATTCTCTGGTTTACTGACTAAATGTTGGATTCTTAAAAGATCTAGAATATCCTCGTGTTTAAACAAATCATCCGGTTTGTGATGGCAATCTCATGATCGAACTGGAATCCGCTGCTACCTGTCGTGTTGTAATTGGTATTTTTAACAGCATTGAATCTATCACGCCTTTTTGGTACTGTCACTACTTGCGCACACATTTTAAATGAACAGCCAGTTTATCACGATATCGGCCTTCTGAAAGATTCTCTCGTAACCCGTAGGGGTATTAGGAGGCTTTAAACTGTCTGATGCTTGTACAGACTAGTTCGACTGAAAAAAAAATTCAAATCCGTGGAGCATCGTGCAAATCTTGGTGGACCAGTCACAACACGTTGGGTAGTAAGTCGTCGGGTTGCGTGTACTGATGATTAATCCTCTGGTTTACACCATATATAGGTGAAAGCATCATTTGTCTAATTCTTGGATAAGCATAGTATCGAGGCAAGTGTCCACTATCACGCCAGTCTGTTGGACAATGATCTTCACAACTGCGTTCAAACGCGTGTTTTTATTCCTGGTAGTGAATCTATTTATATTGTTTGATCTTTGCAAACTACAATCTTGATGGGAGCAGGCCCTGTGTGTAGCAAAAAATAATTTAGCCTCCTATCTCACAAGCACGACTTTTGCATCAGTTGCGTAGACAAAAACGAGTGACTTTATTTCACATTGACTTGGGTCAGTTTCTGAGGGATTATGTTAAATCTGTTTTAAAAGTGGTAGGCACTTGGCGAACGCTATAAAATGCTAAATCTGTTACTTGCGAACCCCAAACGAAACGGGCATGAGAGAATATATTGTGCGTCCCGTTGATGCTAACTATTAGACCGTTCCTCGGCTAAGTTATAACGGGTTTAAACCGAGAGAACTGTCGATTTCCAAAGCACGAGATGTTGAGTGTACATTACGTTAACGAATCCAAAGGTGTACTGTTGGATTCCTAAATGTCCATATGATCATGCAGCAGCTGGGATCCTTGTTACCGCTTGATGCGGTGACATTATTTGTGCACGGTATATCCTTCGGGAAGCTGTTGCAGAAAAAAGACGCCCGATACAGTCTGGCAGCCTCATTTCGTTGATTAAACAAAGAAATGTCGCAATTCGCCTATACTCACCGCCATTGTGCGCTCAAAAACGACTACTCAGAACGTTGAGTCTTCCATGGCCGTGTACGCAAACCCAGGATAGAATGACTGCGTAGATGTGACGCATCGCCTGCAGACTTCGTACAACTCACGTGGCCAATGTTTCGTAACTGAGTCTCATGACTCATACCAGACAAAAAACTGTTGACTGACATCTTTCGCTTTAGTGATATGTTATCTACCACCCCCATCTAAAACATATAAATGTGTTGTATTTAGCCTGATGATGAAGCACCGAAAACGAGCTTGTTTGCTAAAAAAAAGAAATGATCGTCCGACATTAGAAATCAGAGGTACTCCTGGCTATGTCGAAGTAAAATTGTCGGATCGCGCACTTTCAGAAATTGAAAGTGAAATCCTGAACAAGGGTTTGGATTTCACGGTTAACCCTAGAACTTTGAAAGCATTAAAAGTGGTTCCGTCAGCGGAGGATGTATTACAAATACCGTCAGTTAGTGACTCGAACAAAGCCTGGTCGCAGGACCGGCATATATTAGAAGTCCTATTCCAGTGACCTGAGTAACAAAGAACGAGATGAACTCAGAAAGTTGCGGAATGATTAATCAAAAAGTATCAAAAATAGATAAAGGAAATCAAGTAGCGTTCCTGAACCATACGGTTTACGATCATAGGGATAGTGATACCAAATTGGATGGCCAGTGTGATCCCTGTGGTTAAACAACTCTCCACCTTGGAGGGATCAGGAGCCTCAACTGCATATTTGCTCTGAGGGCTGAAAGTCAGCCTAGACACGTCACTGTGGCTTAATCTCTGTCTGAAAGCGGTACCAGCTTCAAGTATCTACGGCTTGTATGAATTATATAAACTGGAGATGTCACTGGGTTCAATCGTCGACCAACACGGAACCCCAACCTTTGCTCTGGTCATAGTTTTATCTCACTTTCTTAAAGCTATGGAGAAGTGCTCAGACTGTGCGATTCAGAATTTCCCAGAGCTATCACCAGGCGGAAGGGACATGTTTCAAGCCCCGAAGAATGTCCGTTCAAATGTGAGAAAACCTTCATTTTCGTCATGACTACAGCGCGAGGTTGTTTTGGGGTCATTCGCCTATGATACGTTTGCAATAGACGATTGACGGTATTTAGCGGATACACTTAACAGCTGAAACAGATGAGGTACAATGATGAGTGGCCGAAATGCAAAGACTTGCAAACCATCCGTAACAAAATCCACACAATATCAGAACAATGCAAGCAGTGACAAGCACGTATATTGCAGCATGGAACACGAAGCAAAAGTGTGTGCAACCATCGTCGGATCAGAACAAAGAGGCCCGTTCATAACGTCAAGGTTGTTCTCATCGAACGTTCATCTTCGGTTGGGGGTGTCGTCATCTAGAAAAGTAAGAACCAGGGGTAAAAATACATAGCGCTCATTTCAAAACGTTCGATACAGTTTCACTTTCATTACATGCCAGCTTCTTGTAACAGGCTCCAGTTCACCTGAATGGACTCGTCAGCTAATGAAATTGTGGAATTTACGGAGATTTGTTCATTACCGTTATTCCGAGGAATGATCTGTCACCGAACGAACAGAAATGCATTGAGCTCGTCCGCTTTCCTCACATTTGCTACCTTGTGCATGAAGGATTTAGACGAAAATTGCCATTAAGCTTTCTTAGTCAGTAAAGAACTTGGAGATATGTAGATGGTACGTTAGTGGTGAGTTGTACTGAACTAACTGATAAGTTTATGGGACTCACAATTGCCTTTCATCCATACATCACATTAAGGAGTGAAGGCGAATCGGTAAACCAGGAGCCCAGTTTTGTAGATTGTACGGTACACAAAAGAAGTGATGGTAAGCTGGGCACGGGCGTGTACAGGAAGAACATCTATTCCAATTCTACTCTACCTCAGAATATCTCCACATGTACCAAGAGAGCAGTTTCATCTGGACTGTTTCAAACAGCCTTGTTATTACTCAACTTTCGAGTTGGAGATATCAATACAAGACCGTCAGAGCAACATTGAAAGTTAACGNTGTACTGAACTAACTGATAAATTTATGGGAATCACAATTGCCTTTCATCGATACATCACATTAAGGAGTGAACGCGAATCGGTAAACCAGGAGCCCAGTTTTGTAGATTGTACGGTACACAAAAGAAGTGATGGTAAGCTGGGCACGGGCGTGTACAGGAAGAACATCTATTCCAATTCTACTCTACCTCAGAATATCTCCACATGTACCAAGAGAGCAGTTTCATCTGGACTGTTTCAAACAGCCTTGTTATTACTCAACTTTCGAGTTGGAGATATCAATACAAGACCGTCAGAGCAACATTGAAAGTTAACGGTTATTTTGACAAGGTGTGTCAAACTCAAGAGCTAACGTGTAACAAGATCAGCGAGCTCAGGAATCGGCTGTTGACTACCGTTATTTCTTGCTGAAGGACTGCTTGAGAGAGTACAGTTTAAGACCGTTATCACGGTAAAGAATTGTGTAGCTCATCTGTAGGTCAGACGATCTTTCTTTGAGCCATCAAATTGTGTATATCAAAATAAGTGTGAAAAATGTCAAGCTTCTTACATTGGGTTTTCCATCCGTCTGTTGGCAGTACACGCCAAAGAAATTGTGAGAGGCCGTGGGATGCCCCCAATGAACGCTCAGCAGCTCCAGAAATTAGAATACTACTTGGTGATTGCCGAACGCGTCATCCTCAACCAACATCAAGTTGACCTCGACTATCCGATTGCGCTGAAAAGTGTTTTTCTTTCAACTACACAGGCATCTGCTATCAGAAGCTCTGTCGACCACAACTGTATCGTAGAAGTTGGACCGATCGGATGATCTAGAACTGTCAGTAGTCTGACCTCATACGTTGAGCGTATCACAATGACATCAGGCTAGACAGGTGTGCAGTATCTTCGCCAATCAGCCTACCCCGAATAGTTTACACATTACAGCTACACGAGCACACACACACACACAAATCTGCCCAGCCTTGGTTACACCTGAGCTCTTCACGCTGTTATCTCGGGTAGCCCATAAACCCATAACTCCTACTAATAGCCGTTTTACAGACTGTATGTCAACCACATCAACGTCTATTATTTGATGACTTCCTCCAATGAAAATTTAGTACTGCAAATTGCTGAACTAATCTGTAAAAGAAAGTGTGCGAAGATAGATGACATATGAACAGCAAAATACAGTGCCAAAAAGACACCAGCCGATTTGAATGAGTCTGATATCATTAGTGTGGTGAAAGCCAACTGTGAGTGGGAGGCATCAGGGTAGGACGAAAGTTTTATTGCAACATGTGTACCATTCAAAGAAAACGATAATACATGTCCATCGACTGAGTCACGGTTGTTCATGTGGTAGTGTGAGACCCTTACCGTACTGTTTACGGAAACTGAGGCAGCCGTCAACTTAATTAGGTCGTCTGGAATCATTAGCTATCTCAGCGCACCATGCTAGATCTGGACATATTCCTTCCTGCAATACCTAAACCCGACTAAGCAAGTGAGTCCACAAATGCACTCAGCGCCACACGGAGCTAGAATCAAGAGATGGAAAATGGTATGCTAAGCAGATGGCTTGTTTGAGGACGCAGAAAACAGGAACCATAAGTTACGCATCTCTTGAATAGAACTTCAGAAAACGTTAGACTCAGTTCCTCAGTATTGAACATGAGAAGTAATCCAGGTCTGTATTTACACGGTGAATGTTGCTCGGATCATTCTAAGAATAGAGCCACGATGGTCGGATAAACTGGAGATTTATAAGGAAATCAGAGTAACTCGTACAGAGCCGACTAAAGATCTCTGATTTGTTTCACGCTGCCCTGTACATGAACTCAGTAAGTGATAACGTTAATCAAGTTTGTAGACCTTAACCCCGTAGGCTAGTAGACGGCTGCAGAAATCATTGCCAATATGTGAACAAATTATAAGTGTACGCGTAACCCCTGTCTGAACTGCGCGACATTCTAGACTCGTTTTCACGTAAGTTCGCAGTACTGGGGCTCCACTCTAATAAGAGAACTAGAAGTTACTTTCGTTCGTTTGGTGGGCGAGAGTGTGCTGACCTCAGTGACAGCACAGGAAACAAATAACTTCCTATGCAAATAAATGCGAGTAGTAAATAAAATGTATATGGATATCTCGAGCACATGGTATTAGTATAATCAGAAACGCACAAACGGTAACCGCCATGGTGGGCAAACGAATGAAACAGTTAGGAAGATCGTCTTTGTGCACCAGAAATTTCATTCAGTTCATTTCATTCGTGTATGCTGTTACGCATTAAATAAGAGTTTCTTGTGGTCTGCTGTAAGGGCGCAAGTATAAGGCATTTTGATCAATCAATCAAAGGTTCATGACTGATCACGGTTTTCGCCCGCTCATTGCCAACAAAACTTCTCGATTTTTGCCGTGAAAATATGGATGATGGGGCACAATATACCCTAATCTATATTATTTACGCGAATTATCAACCTACTAGGAAGGTGCTACTACATGGAGGCCTGAGTTGGAAGCAGTCAACATTCCATAGGATCGGTTCCGTTTGCTGAGAGAAACATGGCACTTGTGTGGGAGCTGTATGAAATGCCAAAACTTTACTCGTGTCCCGCTGGATAACACAAATTACCTAGTATGAAAAATGGTGTGCGCCTATGGGAAGTCTGATAGATATTTCTACAAGATAGCTATGTATGCCCATGTGTAAGCCTAGAAGTATCTCCGGATGCTTTTTTCTAACACATGCTAAATCTGATTACAGTATCGCGGGTTTCATTGTTGGTGCGCAGGAAATTGCCGTACCTGTGTGAGTGTTAATGAGGACTACTGCCAGGTAGGAAACTCGCATGTCGTGTCGAAAATGTCGCAACACTTCGAAAATCACAAAACCTGGGCTTAGCGTTTCAACATGGTTGTGCTTCATTCAGCATGAATATCAACAATAGGTCATGCTCACCTTTGTTTACAGATAAATGAGAAGAAATTTTGAAATGAAAGATGGCAGTGAGCTACGTTGTATTTATGCCGATGGGTGTGAGTTAATGTAAAATTCAACTGTTGAAACTTCGTCAGCATTTGGGGTGTGCATATTCTACCTAATTCGGATGAACGAACATTACGCCCTATTGACCGTAGCCAGTGCTGTTCATACCGACACAGTCAAGCCCAAAACGCGGCACAAGAAAATGAAGAACAACTATTAGCAATTGCCTTACTTCATTTGTAAACTGACCGGGTAGTCACCCTGATATCCGCTATAATGGAGACACTAACAACTTAGACACAAACGTCGTTAGTAAATATAAGGAAGTTTTCAAACTTAGGTGATAAGTTGCTGATGAGGGTAGTTGGCCAACAGATTCCTGATGAAATACTTGACAGTGGGGTAATTAACTAGTCACAGCCAGAGATCATGCACAATGATTGACAATCGCTTCGTTAAAGTGGCCTGATTACTTTGGCCGTTCCTTAATGTTTGTTAGTTTAATGTGGGTGAATCCCAGTTTATGGCTGGAGTGAACGGAATTGGACGTTTTTTGATATGGACAATTTTTCCCGAAATCCACGGTTCTTCACAATTCATTCCCTTAGTGCTCAAAGGTGTTAAGCGTCTGTTTGCTTGATTCTGATTTGAAAACTTTTGTTCGACTGTATATATGTGGTGTGCAAATAATGAGTAGCCTTATGATCATCTATTGCTTATTCACAAGTGTTCTGTTCTTCTTATTCCGCTTCCCTCAATTCTTCTCTGCCAAACTTTATGTTGAAGACTAGTATCTCCCCTCATTCGAACGTTGCCCATCAGATACACAATTTCTTTTGTTAGGCATCTGTTGAACGTAACTTCTCAAGGCAAACTGAACATTGCGGTGAACACTTTCTTCCAAACTCTATCACCCCCGCCTACGAGTCTTTTCACTTCTAAGCGTTTTGATTTTATTGAAGTTCGTCAATGCTGCATATCAGTGATATGTTCGAGATTTGGTTCCCATTCAAGCTTTTGTTAGGCAACTGCGTTGACCACTGTTTCCAATATGCCTTTTCCACGTTCATTCTTTTTATATGACCACCACATACTGGTACTTGAGGCAGTGCCTTCCCCCTAAAATTCAGTGTGATTATCTGCTATCTTCTTCCATCCCTAGTTGGACCCAGGTAAAGTGCATTCGATACTGACAACCATTTGACCGCAACATGTACACAGCATTGCGTTTACCGCATGTAAACGCTCTGAGTTAGTCTTTAGAGATGACCAACAATGGAAACTTGACGTGCTACCTGTAGCTGTGGACCTCAGTAGTGTTCTTACTGTATGTCGTATTGCTCAAAGTGATCATAGATGAAATAATGTTTTGTTTGTTAATGGCATTGTACATCGCTGTGCTCGTCTGTTAGACAGAATAATCACACTAACTGTTGTATTAAAAGAATGTTCTGTAGTCTCGAGTAGTATACAGCTTCTGACAGAAGAATGAACTGACTTCGAAACACGAAGGCGTTGTGGATTACATTTATGCGGTCATATGGGCGGTTGATATGAATTTGAACATTCTATTTCATTCTGAGTTTCACATAGACAGAACTGGAGAAAGTTATAGATAGTGGGTGGTAGTGCGTGACATTCGTCTGAAGCAATCTGGGAATTGAGTAGTATGAGCACAATTTGTTACTACAAGAGGTAAATGTTGATCGTAATAATACCGGGTTGACCATGTCAGCTGGCATTGTGACAATCATCTTTACATGTGGTTCCGTATACACTGGATAACATATTGAACTATTGCGTGAAAGCATACAGCATTTAGTTTATATCTGAAAACAAACAAGAGAGTGTGTGTGAATACATCAGTGATGTCGATAGAGCCACGTGAATAACATCACTGTCCGCCTCCGTTCCGAAACTTTGGGTAACTTGGCTCAACTGGTAGCGGTATAGCCAGATCAAGACTACGGCGCTATTTCTCTATCATCTTCATATAGGCAGAACCGAAGGTTACAGTTATAGCGCAATATCTGATGTACTCGTTCCGGGTTGTAAACTGTTGGTCTGGAACATAGGAGAAATTTCGAAATTTGCCTTCCTGCATTTGGCTATATTATTTGTCAAATAGAAAATAGCATGAAGCCAAAGTTTTGAATTAATTAGCGCCGACAGAGTGGAGTAAGCGGAATAGTTCTCGAGATTTCCAAAATATTTGTTGCATTGGACTGAACTTGACTGGTGATTTTGAAACTCACAGTGAAGAGGAATAAAACAGATTTAAGTTATCACCTTCCTGTATAGACTTTTCAAATTTCGTGGCGAATAATTTGTTTGTAACAGTGATGCTTCCATCGTTATTCGAAACCTAAATAGGCATTTAGTGATAAATTTACATGATTATGTCCTTACGTCAGAAAATCGCATTGCCCGATATTGTGTGAACAAATGATGATTTTCTTTGTGTCTGTACCAATCCCGGAATAGATGCGTTGTCGCAAAAGCGAAGGAAAGAGTTTTACCAGCGAGTAAGTTATTTACAATCTGTTGCCAATAAGAAACAGCTGTGTAGTCGATGGCAGCCTGAGTCGAAAACCTGGTTGTGTAGACTATCAGAAAATGTGGTACCAGGTTAATGGCCACAATATTTATCTTGCCACAATCGTCGGTGACGTCGGTGTATACTTTTTTCACTCCTAGTTACAATGAATGGTATCAATTAGTGACGGATTGCCAATGTACATCGAAAACAGCAAGTAGTTCAATCACCTTTTTCAGCGCTTGTGATCTTAGTAACTGCAGTCCGGTGATCCTAGCAGGACCGTCTCCACACATCCTAAAAAGAGTGAACAGGTTTCATGCAACCCACTTGTGAATTCCCCGTCACAAACTTTGCCCACATAAATGATTGAGCAAAAACCATAAATTGGGACGATAGATTATGAGACCACCCATTCAAACGTCCACTCAGGTTATATCTGACGATATTAAGTAAGGATGAATCTAAACATGGTGTGTCGGTTCCGGGTGGAGCTTGACGGAACATCGTAAACATATCTTCTACCATTTCTGGTTTTGCAATCAGTTGGTTTTTCAGGGAATATGTGGATTGTAATTTGGGTCAAATGCTAAATCTTAAGTTTATTATGTGAACATGTATTTTGTACGTCTTCCTGTTAATGAACCGGACTGGTAGTGTACAGTTGATGCTAGTAGCCTTAGTCGTTAACGGCTGCACCACAGGGATGCCATATAGGTAAGTCTCACGCTGTGTACTATATATGTTAGGTACTGGGATGACAGTCTTAATCAGCAGTGCTCGGTAGGGTGCTCTGGAGAAAACTCGAATGATCTCATCAACGACAGCTTCGCAACTGTGAGGTATAGCGCGTTACAAGCAACAAAGCCTACAGCGTCAAAAGACGGAATGGTGAGGTAGCGTGACTTTTCCCAGAGTGCGATCTATGCTGTGACTGAAAGATGATCCAAAAAACTATACCGAGACGTAAACAAGGGGTGAGAAGTTGCGTTGAGCATACGCGAGACGGCTCACTTAGGTCTTTTTCTCACAAACCTGACCATTGTATTGCGTAAAATACTCTCACACTCACCTGTTTCAGGTCTCGTAACAGTCGGCGAGACTGCGAAAAGGGACGCAAGCATATGGTTTGATGATCGCCAAAAACATCAGCGGTTTCCGCCTAACGATAACCAGCAAAACAGCGGAGACCTTTTATGGTAGATAAGAAATCAGAAGAGATTCTTAAGGGTTGATAAACGGATACTCCGTGTTATGTTCGACTGCAATAAACAAAGATGTTGATTTCAATACAGGGTTAGTTACCAAAGACAGTTAGTAACCGAGCAAAATACTTTGAAGGTTTGTTCACGAATTCGCATGATCGACCAAGACATATTTTCCGTTAGACATTTCGGACTGTGCTCTGGTTAAATCTGTATAACTAGCTGAGTCAACACATGCTTAAAACGAAAACTCACCGATTATTAATGTTAGTTGGAGACAATTAAATGACTGGTTTTGCCTATTAATGGTGTCACTCAGTGTGGAAATTCGATTGGGCGGTCTTGGCATTTTTAAGTCAATGTCCAGTTTCCACAAACGTTGTCAAAATTATTCGTTCAGTCCTACCTCGACAAAAGTCAATATCCCCGCACACATTCAGAGTGTGATGGAGATGAACAAGAATGAGATCTATGCGGCGTGGACGAATAAGCTTCATCATACGACAGACCACCACTGGCTCCAAAAAGCCTCCCGCTCTCCACCATCCAATGGTGCCATCCAGCTCAGATGCGGTCTTCTGCAGACTGAGAACCGGAACTATCGCGGTGAACAAAGTGAACAAGGTGGACAAACAGTTCTCCGTCGTGGCAACCGCAACCAAACAGAAAACCTTGTTCATATTCTCCAATCGTGCTGGATCACCCACGATATGCCATACGCTCAGCATAACCGCGTGGCCAATGAAATGGCGACAAGGCTGTGCAATTTGGGCTACGTAGTCTACGACGAGTTGCGAATACAAACGGCAAAGTTGTTCATCAAACCCGACGTCATCACCGTTTGTTACGGCGCTGCTGCAGTACTGCACGTCACTATAGTAGATGATCACCGAAGCCAACTTGTCTGAACAGACGAGGCCGTGAAGTATGGGACCGATTCGCAAAATGCTGCAATTCGACCGGCCCTCCATTCCATGGGCTCTGATGTGAACTCTATCTCTCAGTCACCTGTGATCACCTCTTTTCGTGGCATCATATAGGGATCTTCTTACAACATGATTCTTCAACTAGCGCTGCCTCCCTACACAGTCGCTGATTTATGCCTACTGATGGTGTTCAGATTCCCTGAAAACCTACACCACATTCATGTGAGAGGCGTGGCGTTGATTGTTGTCGTCTTTCTGACGGTTATCTCATTGTGGAGAACACTTCTCCGTCTTGATTCGCGTGTCTAGACTGTGATATCACCTCGATGACCTGTGAAGCACTTGATTTTGAAATGCCTCATTTTTCTGTTTTCGTTGTCTCAGCGCACCACACACGTAACTTCTATTTGATGAATAGAATTGTTAAAGTTTGCTAATATCGTTGAGAGACTTGTTCAATGTACAGTAGTGTTAACTGTACAGTGCGTTACGTTTGGTAGGCAGCCTATTTTAAATGTCCTTTATTTCACTTCATTATTGATTAATTGTTTGCTCATCGTTTACCCTGTCCGCCAGTGAAGGTATGCAGGTTGCATCTCGAAACAAACGACATACAATATAAGTAATATCTGCTCTTTTCGTCTGCAGGTTTTGCTCATTGCGGAAAATAGAAAGGTTAAGAATTTTTGTGCCATGCAATTTGGTCTGTGAATAATAAGGCATGTCTCACACACGCAAATCTATAGGTCTGGTCTGATAGCCAGATCGAGAAGCGACTAGTTGAAACGCGTATATACAGTGTGTTGAACACATTAACCTAGAAACTTATGCTGCTGTACTGCCCAGTATGTGGAGGCACGTCAGCAGTGCATAGTAGTGTTTGTATCCCCGTCTGTGAAATCAAACTGACATACCTTGTAGTAGATTCGTGACAATCGGTAGCCCGTCAAGCCAATCGTCTTTTGTGGTCACAACAGTGCTACATCTCTCTTTCTTAATTTTCGGGTTTCCTAGTTTTTTCCCTATCGCTTAATGTACACGCAGCGGTAACTATTTAAACTGAAAGTATTCATGCTTACTCTTCCAGGGAGCTAGAGTTTGATGTAGAAGTTTGCAGTTAGAGTTCGTTTGTGAGCAACATTCAAGAAAATATTGGAGCACAGTTGCTTCTACGTCCATATTGGCTTGCTCCAAGCCGATCACAGTATGTTCTCCGTGGACGCACTTGCCAGTAAACCACTTAGAGTAAGAAACGAGCTGTTCGATTCTTATCCATTTATCCTTGAAAACTCAGAGTAGAAATTTTTCAATTATCCCTACCCTGTTGAGTATGTTGTCGATTCTCACTTTCTTAGAAGGCGTCCTCAACATGTCGCTTATACACATTCTAGCCTTCTAGGATGGCTTGTGTTTCATTTTCAGTCTCCGAAATGAAAGTATCAGCTATCCAAAGTTTATTAGTATCGTAATATCGTTTTGGATGTTCAAATTCCTTGACCTTGACAACAAAGGCGTACATTTTCTTTGCGCAGTAAATCTCGCTGTTTTGGAAAGCAGTCGGTAGAGCGACATGATCATCTGGGATAAGAATGGAATAACGTGAAATTTAACGGTCTGATGTTGGCACATTTCCACGAAAACCTCGGCTGTTTATAGAAAATATCCTGCGGTAAATTCTCTTTACGGTTTGGAGATTATTGTTAATACCCTAGGTCTCTCTTAGTGCCCTTGCGGCTAGCTTCTTTTTGTGTGATCTAACAAGTCGGCCATTTGATGAGCATGTCTGTGAGCTGATCTGCTCTCCAGCGACAGAATCGAAGGTACCGGAAGGTGATGTTTGCTTACTTCAGGTGACCTTTAAAATATACGCGTTTTGGTACTCGTAATCTCCTGGTTGCACTGCAGCCGTTCATTCCTAAAGCAAACTAGGAGCATAACCTTCAGTTTCCTGTCGCCATCTGCATGTTGTCTGCTTGAATACCAGCTTCAGCGTGTGCTGCATTTAAATGTGGCATATTTAGTTTGACAGTGTAAACAGATTTGCTCGTTATCCCTTCGAGACTTATTAGTCAGATTCATGTTTACAGAATCCTTTTAAATCTCATGTCTCTTGAGAGCAAAATATTGTGTTCGGTTGTCTCAGTATACCTCTGAAAAATGAAATCCAGCTTGATCTCAAGCCAACCGTGTGGTTCTAAGAATCTACTTTTCAAACCCTCCAATCTCTCATAAACATGGTCGAACCGAGATTGTACAAGAATTTTATCAGCTTTTCGCTGATTCGTTCTGCAGTAGATTTTAGACAAATGGCCTACCTCGAGGACTTGTGTAAGCTGGTATGTGGTATAAGGTAAATGGAAACTTCACCAGAGGCATTTGTAAGTGCCCTGGGTTTCAAATTGTACTTCACCTGCCCAATTGCACAAACTATGGCTATTGGGGCTATCCTAATCACCGCTATAAATCAACAAGCCCCAGTAATTTGATGAAACACAGCTCCCACTTTTTAAATTTTGGGAACTTGTGGCTAAATGTTCGTCCTCCTCTTGGCTTTCTTGGCAAAGCTTGTTTTGAAGAATTTGTCTGAATTTTCGATCTAAATTTTAGTTCGTTTTTCTTAATCCTCTAAAAACTATGCTAGTATATGCCTCCACCTTTGCACTTTTTCAGAAGGTGGCGTTTTGTTTACTCCATCTTCTTTCCTAATGTTGCCAACATTTTTTATCTTCCTAGTTTACATCCTTCTATTGAATAGTCTCCCAGTTCCGCGTTCAGCCCTAGCCGATTGACCAAATATAAATGAACGCTCTATTTCCCACGGAAAAACCTTACATTAACACGCCCCTTTATCACCATTCTTCCGGGTTATGCCGAATGAGATATACATGAAGGAAACCTTCCGTAGATTACCGCAAGTCATCTCAAGTTACATTTACGCACGCATTGATTACAAGCGGTTTTGTCCACCATGCTGGAAAGCCCTCGCCATACCGATCTCAAAGAAAAGAGGTTTCATTTCCACTTGAACTGTTCATCAGTAAAAGATTATCTACGTCTCGTACGTCGTGGTGATAACGAGTCACGGTCAGATAATTTCATCAGCGCGTAATCATTTAGGTGCAGACAAAGAGACCCACAAGTGCACACGATTAGTTTCCAGTCCGAAAAAAATTAAAACTCAAAGTTCTTGCAGTCTGTCTTTGAAGCCCACTGGGTTGGGAACACTTCAGTTCTCACTGGACTCCACATTTAAAGACGACTGTTTAACTTTCGTGCCAAATTATGCTCTGTATCGCGTATCATAATCGCCATTGGTATTTTTAAACGGAAAACCTTCAAGGTTATGTGATCATGAAAATCAGACTCGCAAATCCTTTGAAAAAATAGCGGAATCAACTCCAGAATCTTCTTAATTTAAATTGAGCAAACAAGTGATTTGGTGTTGTGAGTGCAACTGACGAGTGCGTTTCGAGCAAAAGACAGCATGAAGGAGGTTGACTTGCATTCTACGGAGTCTGAAAGATTACAAACTTTTCAGAAGAGGAGGATATGTTGGAGTAACTAAAGTTAGGGAGGTTGAAAATAAATCACTCGTCGCAATATACATACTAGTGAATTTGTTAAAGTTAACTAACCGTTCCGGAATGGACAGTGAGTTAGATGGATCCGAACCCTTAAAGATGCTTCCAGCCACTTAACCCATCGACAAAAAGAACAACAGTTATTTTTGCTTTCAAAATAGGTTAATCACGGTTAGTTAATGCAGATTCACGACATTCTGAATATTATGAGCACCCATCCAGACATTACTGTGAATTCCTTTCAACCACGTCCACTGGATGTAGTCTCGTTGTTCACAAACATACAGATGATAGAAACTGTCAGTTATATCTATGACTACGTGTCTCGAACCGGACTCGACGTCTGGTTACCTATATTGAATTCGAGAAAGTTTCTGCCCCAAAGCACATTCAATGTACGACTGGTATTTCACGGTTTAGCGGCGGGATCCACGCCTGAAACTTTTGTATTCAACATATATTCATGGGAAAGGCTGAACGCACGTGGTTCAATCTACTATCTCTGAGTATCATCCATATGTAGACGGTAAATTTATCATCACTAGCTCGAATACTGATGTTTTTTCAGCACTTGACGTGCTCAATTGCACGCGTCAGTCAGTTAGGTTTACGACTGAGGGGTAGACTGCAAACCGAATCTATTTTCAAGAACGTTATTTCAATCTACAAGAGTACGACATCATTCACGCAGGATTCATCATAAGAATACTTGTAAAGAGCAATAAACAAACGTTAACAATCTTGTGTCCTTAGGCATAATAGAAATCTGGTGAGATGTCTGACTGACAGAGCGTACAGAATGTATTCCACGGATATGCTAGCCAATGAACTCGAATTAATCGAAAACGTACTTCGTGATAACGGTTACCCCGGACAATTTATCTTCAAGAAAGCGATCAGAACGTCAGCTCAACCTGAAATGCAGGACGTAAGAAGGAAGCTTGCTTATTCGAGCGACGTCCAAAGGTGACGATGCAGCAGAATGGCTGACAAAAGACTTAACCTAACAGTTAGCAGGACATTTATTACAGCTGAACTCCGTATCCAACTCCCCACATTCCCAAACTTCAGGTTTTATAACGAAGATAGATTGACAGTTCAGACCTCATCTGTGTGTATTCACTCATTCAGTTGTTCCCGTGGAGCACGTTTTATTAGTAGAAATTTAACGCAGCTTCCTAAACGAACCCGGGACCACCACCTGCGGTGGTTGGAGTACGAGGAAACACGAGTGGTCAACAGTGTTATCCTTGCTCATCTGGTTGAAAGCGGTCACCAGATGAACACTGATCAAGCCTTCCAAATGATACATCGTGCGCCAGGTAACCCATCAAAAGTCGTCCGAATAAAAACACTTCGTATTGCCGAGGCTATCCGAATCAGCTTGCCTGGCCTGGTGTTATGTCATCAAAAGCGATTCGGTCAACGCTGCGTCTACAATGGCCACAAAACCACCGGATCAACAGTCAAACTGAGCAGTCACACCAATGGACGAGCGTGACGCGATAGACTAATCAAGCCATTGCTAGTTGATTGACTGGTGACCTAGTTCCCCTGTAATGAGTTATCAGGAACATGTGTTCGCCAATATATCTTCATTTCCATTATGTTAATCAGCAGACGGTAAACAATCAGTAGATGAAGAACGTGATCCTTCTCACTTCACGAGGTTTGTTTATAAGCGTCCGTTCTAACGCAATTCTCTCTCACCGTGTGTGTACAACTTCGCCCTGAGTTCCCGTTTTGTTTTCGTTCAAACAGTATACGCAGCCACTGGAGAATCATGTGTTAGAGTGAGAAGTAGAAAACACGGGATTTCCTTGTTTACTGAGGGTCAGAGGTAAGCTGGTGGGTTTTCTGATCGAGACTGACTTTGATGGTTTATGAGCGTATTTCAGCTCACTACGCATCGTGCTCACCATATCACCTGTTTTTACAGCAGCTTGATTTATTTCCAAAACCGAATAAATGTTTTGGGATATGTCGTCAACATAACTTTCTTACAAATTTAGGCCACTAGAGACAAACAGAACAGTGTGCTCAGTTCCGATTCAAAACTCGTAGACTAAAGACTGCCGACGAGATCGTTTTTGTAACTTTGCCTGTTTGTGAATGGTAGTTGAACGTCAAATTAAACCACGTTTAATTTCCATGTGGGACAACGGCGAGCGTTATAAATGTAGTCACCATGTGGTATTTTGTACTCAGCATTTTAAAACATTCCAGTGATTTCTGAAAAACTTATCACTCCAAGGTTTGCTGAAATTCCGTAATACACTATTTCTCCGGCATTGCTTGCAAAAGTATGCAATAGCAGAAACAGACAGTTGATATATTAGTAATGTCGAATATCGTGGGATGGTGATTAATTCAACGTTTCACGCCTAAATCATTTAGACAAGAATATCAACGTTGGGTGTACACACTGGCAGAGTGTGTGGGCTCAAATGTAATCGACGCACACTATCACTGGGGGAAACAGCTTTTTCTAAATATTTGCTGTCATGTTGAGAATCGTGGTCGGAGGGACTGAGACAGCAACTGCTTCTACGAAGTTTAACAACCAAGTTTTGAATTTTATTTTGTCATTCTATAGTAAATGAATGTGACTCTGAGTAACTACTGAACTAGTTTTCTCTTGCAGTGGTTCGATTATTGTACTGAGCACAAAAGAAACCCAGATGTGTACAAAAAAGAAGACATGAACATAACAACGTTACCATGGCCACGTGAGTATACACGCCTGCCAGGAACTTCCTAGAACGTATTGTCTATACTAATTGTCACTGAGCCGTTCAATCTATAACCACTTACAGACTGAGAAGTGACTTCTGGAATTATCCGATTTGTAACCAGTCGCTAATTTACAGCTGTCTGGCTAATGTTTGTAATGGTAATAATTGCTTTTAATTGATTAAGTTTATCGTGTTCATTTAACTTTTACCGTGTATACAGACTTATTCAGCCATCTGCTAAGTAATTTCAGTCATTTCTGGATTCACTGTTTCGTGAGCCATTCGACCGGTCTGTGAGCATTTTCCACGGCTTTTGAAATGTGAATTATGACGGCGTTTGAAACAAAGTGATACCAAATGCGGGTTGATATACTGCAGGGCGTAGTGTGAAAATCCTCCAGCTACACCCACGTCTTGGCGACCAAAATCCTGATGGTAATTATCCCAAAGTGGGACAGGGACCTGTTGGCATTTTCGGGATTAGCGAATTGGTAAATCGTTGACCACCGTGTGATCAATTGTCTCCATCTACGTACCAGCATTTCCCACTGGATTAACGGATTAGTGAATTGAAATGTGAACATTTAAACAAAAGTTTAACATACAAAACGCCACTCACATCTAGTCACAGTTGTCAGCGGTCATCTGCACTCTCTGGCCTTCTGACATTCAGCGAAATTGGCATGAATCAGATTAGATCTCGCTGTAAATGTTCACACTGGTCCAACACTTCGAGCATCTAGCCTCTGAAGCATGCTCGTCGACCAGTACTGCATTGGCGCACTGTCGGTTGAACCAACTCATTGAGTATCGAAATTATTTCGCATGAGTACTACTTACGAGCCACCTGGTTTGCGGCATAAATATTTGTCATGCAAATTAGCATGTAACGAGCAAGAGACAATAATAGATGCTAAAGCTATTCAGGAGGAAGACAAAAAGTCGTTTGGTGCGTCTCAGATTACCAGGACCCACGGAACACATCAATGGTTCACTTAAAAAGTTCCACACAAAATGATGTAGACGCGTAGCAACCAGTTTCAGCGAGACCGTTCTGATTCCCACTTTTTAAATGTGACTTATACATTCAGTTCAACCATTCACTGGAAGCCAGAGATGAAGACTAGTACATTTTTAACCACTGAAAGTACTTTTCCCCAGCTATTTCATATAAAACTCCTGCAGAGTTAGAATAGTGTTGCACTGCGTAAATTTGAGAAACGTAACAGTCACCATGAATTTTCGGATAAGGCAGCGAACTACGAAGCGCAATATATCGACAGTGGTAAGGTGAAGGCAAGTGATTAGTAGAAGCCTATTCAGCTGAATTAGACGAAACACAAGAATACGGTAGTGGACCGGATGGTTACAAACGGGAATGACGCGAGTGGAACCATCTGCAGTGTTATTAATAAACAGATTGAGAATAACACAACGTTACGAGCAAGTTGTGATTTCGATTACAACACTCCTGAGGAAGGACACCCGAGGTGGTTGAAACGTAGGGTATTACAACTTGCTCGTAGTGTTGTGTTATTCCCAATCTGTTTATCAATAACATGTTAAACACGACGTCCAAACTCTTCAACTTCATTCGTACTAAATTTGGTGCGGATATCTTACATTTGCAGTGTTTGTTTCATTAGCTGGACTCGATACAATGACTGAGATCTTACGGCCTGTCCCTCAAACAACACTCAGACGATCAGCGGTTGCATTAAAATCGAAGGTAACGCGTGCGTTGCCGCATTAACTGACCAATCCGGACAGTCTTGCCCAGCAAACGTGCATGCGTACCGGTCGACTTTAATAAGACAACGAAGTGCCACGAGCGTCGTGCACAACATGACTAAGTGGGACGGAGAGTTAATCTACGCGAGTGGAGGCCAAATAACTAAGAATAATTCATTCAACGGACTCTGTTTGTTTCCATTCTGTGGTGTGGTGGTCAGATTGCGAGGAAATCGGGTCATCCAATCAATCCGGCTTGGTCTAGACCTCCAGAAAGAAATCGGACCCGAGAAGCCGAGGCTGATTCCTCCAAACGAAAACCGTGGGCTCTAGCACTGGAATCTATCCAGGCGGACACTGAACCGAAGTAGCAAAATCACGAAAGGGATCAAACGGATGGCGTTTACTGGGCAACAGTTTCAGACCGAGGTATGCGCTCCCGAGTGTGCTGCGTAAACGCGTAGGGATACGAACCGTTAGGCAGTTGGAGTGACAGCCAGATAACGCACATTAACGTGTCAGATGGTCAACGGAGTGGTGGTTTGAGACTAGCAACACTGTCACAAACAAATCGTGGTCCGACTCTTCCTGGTCGTCTTTGACTAAACGGTGACCTGCGGCTGACAGATTTTGGGGGGGACTCACCAAATTCACCAGATTGTGGCAACCAACAGAATATGAGTATCTTTCAAGTCGTCTTCGGTTTTGGTCCGGAAGAAGAAGCTGTGGAAGTTGTGGAACTGTGATGAAACCGCGGCATTGAATAATTCAGTCAATGTGGATTATCCGACACCGGATCTGGACTGATAAACACCTCTGGATGTAGAAAGAGACAACAAAGCGGATCCTCCATCGTGTTATGGCAAAACTTCAGAAAGTTTGTATTAGGTCTGTTGCTCACAAGAAAGTTCATGGATAACGAAACACCAGCGCTATTAACCTAAACGCCAACAGTGGCCAGCAGACAACTGAGCCACTTTACAAAATCAGTCGGTTGTATTCTTGTGGAAGCCCCGGAGGTGATGCAATGATTGGTGAAAAGAGCCAGCAATGTAGACACGACAGCATCAGTTTGATTAAGAAGAGCAGGATGAAGAGCCAATCTGACTAGTCTGACCTCTCCGAGGTCAAGCAAACTGGTAGGTCATCCCAACTTTACCCATTCACGGAATCCTCTGACCGTGACTGTTCCAGTGGTTCGACTGGTCGGTAAGTGATTTTTCAGTTATCTCTGCATGCCGTGAGACGTTCTATGGATGCAAGGAGGAGCTAAGTGGGAGTATTTTAGCTCAAAGCGTGGAACAGATAGGCAAATAAATGTTAGGCATAAAAAACGGGGAAGGCAGTACTCAATTTGTTCGGTAACGAGATACCCAAAGGCAAGTCGGTACCTGATTATATGGAAGATAATGGGGTTAGCCGACTGAAAATCGACGGTTGCTTATTTGTATGTAAGGGAGTAAAATCGTGCCGTGACGCTAAGACCAGTCGCGTGTCTTCGTTAGTTGCATTTCGTGGAAGTGCCAGTATAATGATTTCCGTATACAGCGAACGTATGCTGCGCAGAATGTTTACGTTGTGTTGTTTATCTGTTAACTTGTGAGTTGATCACTTTGAACTCACTCCAAATTTTGACTTATGATTGACTGGTCATAAAATGCATTTATACATACCAGACAGCAGAAATTTCTCGTCAAGAATGTGTGAAATCTGTCAATTTATACAGCTTCTTTCTTGCCAAAAAAATGTGTTAGTTACAACCAGTCGATTTGCTTTCCCACAGCATCAAAGATGGAGGTGTGTGTAATGTGACAAAAAGATTACTGAATGACTAAGGTAACCTTACAGGCCAACGGGCTAATTGAACAGAGACCTGAGATGGTATAATTCCGAATATTGCAATTAGCGGCTGAATTAGTAGATCAGGTTAATGGTTTAGACATTCGACTATCCGTCTAACTTGGTAGTCCGATTGCAGACGTTTCATTACCGAGCGAGATGATATCGTCAGTAGGACAGCATTAATGTAGGCGGCAAAAGAAGAATGGGTCACAAGAACTGGGGAACAAAAGAGCATGGCACCCGAAGTGCAGCAATCAGAACTCAGAAAAAAGAATACCGCGATCAGAAACCACATATGGATCGGAAAAGTTGCAGCCAATCCAGCATCAAACCGTGAGTAAGACGTTCTAATCGAAAGACGGAATTACAACGCGAACGTTTTAACAATAAAGAGTACCTAGTTAACCCGTAGCAGGCAGCAAAAGTTAACAAATCGTCAGAAGAAACAAGACATCAAATGCGACAAAATATGGTCTCAGATACTACCCGTGAAATGCAGACCAACTCTTCCACCAAAGCAGTGGAAACACAACAAAATTGAAACAGTTGGGAATATTATCTGACTGGGCGATGAGAGACAGAGGACGGTCATCTCTGACTGATCAGACTACACGGATAATCCGGAATTGTTGCTCAACGACACAGTCAGCCGTCACCAATCACCTACACACTGATCTCCTCTCTATAAACTTATCAAACAAAATCATTGCTGCGTGGAAATAACTAAAAGCCATACATTAGAAACACAAACAGTAATGTTACAAAATTTAGATGGATGACAAAAGCAGCGTTAATTCAAAGCTTGCCCAAAATATACAAACACGATATCTCACTACAGATATTGATCTAATACCAAGAATGCCAACATATGTAACGCGCAACCGAAACCAGCGAGCGCGCGAATCGAATTTCAGTTGTGTGACGAAGCGTGCTGCTGTGCTGTCGGTGTCGTTTTAGCTTACGTTTGTGTAAGTCGTGTGCATGGCTTACTGGGCCTTCGGCTCATGTTTGTTCGTATTGTTTCTCTTTTCAGAACTGTTGCTCGAACCCCTACTTCGGAAGAGCGCTGTCCTCTGGTGCGTCCACGTTGCCCGAAGGTTGGTCCGCGAAGTCACGGGCATCCAGAGTAGAGCCGGCTGGCCGGCATGTTACACATACAATACTGGTTCAAACTAGTGGAACACCCTATCGACCCATCATAATATTCCATTGACAGCGTTCTTCCCTTCTTACACAAAGCACTGAAGATTAGAATGAATGAAAATAAAGCTGTGATTTGTTTCGAAATAACAGTGATATTCATCCTTATCGACTCTACCCTAGTGGAAGAAACATTACAGGGGGTACTAAAGGGGAAGTAGGGACTGATTGAGTCGCCGAAACTGTAGTTTAGATGCGGTCTCATGGAACTAATTCTGAGTATCTGGCTCAAATTTAACAAACAAGTCTACGAACAAAGTAAATGAACTTTAGCGGGTTCGTTCATATAAAGATTCATCATCAAACCAGTCGAACAGTGGTCGGAGGACATAGTGTTGCTAATGGCCAAGCCGAAACTGTGGGCGCAACATGTTAATGATACTCTGGTAGTGTTTAAAAAGACCTTGATGGACGATACACAAGCAGATGAACAAGGTTTGTAACAATGAGAAATAAAAGTGGCAACAAACTTACTTTATCCTACATATTGCAAACACTCAAACCCTGAAATAGCATTAAAGATTACAGCTTACTGAAGACGAACACAGAAGGACTAACTACGCTGGTCTCACAGCGAATATCCAGTTTTTCATGAAAGTGACTGCATTAGAATTCAGTTTGAAAGAGCTCAAAAACGTATTGTTGCAATTCTTCGAAGAAAAGAAGAAAACCACGATTATCCGGTGTTTTTTGCAAAGTAACTCCGTAAAGTTCTGTCAAATGGAATCTGTGATGAGAAGTAAGCAACAAAAACCTCATAGGATCACGGTCAAAATGAGCTGTTCCAATACATGCCAAAAGGTCATCGGAAAGGACCACGTGAATCCTGCTTCCACGTAGCATTTTGCGAAAGTACGGAACAACGGGTACCTAATGAAGAATACTGTTGGAGTTGAAGAACCAACTCAAAGCTACCAAAAAATGAGACATAAACAGAAACAAATGTAACGGCTGTGGAAGCTAGTGATCCGACCAAACTCGGCTAAATGGATTTATACAAATATATACACTAGGAGTGATCATTAAGGGATAAGAGTTACTTTTATCCCTCTTCTTCTGCAGCGATCAAAGCGAACTTACATTCAATGTTAGCACCGCAGAAATCTCCATTCCGACAGATACAAAACACAAGGAAATTACTTAATGGCTGGCATTAGTCAATCAGATCAATAATTAAACACGTTAAACTGGACAAAATTTCCGAGCTACTGCAAGTCAAAAACCCGAGATAATGGTAGTGCAGTCTTGCTAATTGGCCAGCATGATGGAACAAGAAAACCTGAACTGGTCAAATCGCTGGTGAAGGCTAAACAAAAGATAATCACTCAAATCGAAATTCAAAAACTGAAGCGACCAACCTGATCGAAGGAAAAAATCGACTAACCACGTTTCAAGCAAATTTTAACAGAAACTTTCGGCGGCTAGTGAGACTTGAGATGGAAACTGCAACCGACGTCCGTATATAAGATTAACTATGCGTCAAATTCCACTAACATCTATGCTCAAACCTCTATGGTGACTCGTGCACAGTGATAAGGTCATCATTTCTGAAGAACGACCAAATAACTGACATAGTATTGACGGATGTGCATGAGCCAATAAGCCACCGAGGTGAAGAACATACGGTAGAAGTTGAGAGGAACAACTTCAACAATTTCGACAATTCCACTAAAAGAAAATAACTCTAGTTACTGGAGGTAATACTTTTAATTGTCGTACTTCCAAACAACTATGAATGCCACCCAAATATCATTCAGCTTACTCCAACAGTGATTCGGTGATGGAAATAGCGTGAATTCTGTGGTTAACTTAATAGTTCAAAGGTCAGTTGCAAACTCCATTAACTGTGCTATTTGGTAAAGCCAAAATGAGTTCACCTTGCTTAAAGACCGATTTTTGTGTTCCTTGGGACCGGTAGCCATAGGACAGTGCACCACTTTGTAACTGCTAATTCTCAAGTAAATCCTGTCTAACTGCTAATTTAACGTTTTAAGTGCAGTAGGATTTTAATCCGTCTTCTCTGCATCGTGGAAGGTTCGATCACAATTCTTAATGTTATTTAAAAGTTTGACCAACTCCCTTGCGTCTTGTAAACTGATACCTCTATTGTAGTTAACCTGTAATGCATTTCTTCGTTCTGATATGGGAAGAACTCCAGCTCTACTGCCATTGAGAACAGTTTGCTTAACACTGTAGTACACTGGCAAAATTCTGGCTGCCCCTAGGTGCTGTTGGTGATCTGATAATGCATCTTGTCCAACCGACTTAGCCAGAAATCCGAGGGCAGTGTATAGGGTTTGATCAAGTGTAAGGAGTGTTCAGTATCAACTTCTTTCAGAGTGCTCCTCATTGATATGTTGTCTTTCATATTTTCCGCTTTATTACAATTGTTTTACTTTCATTTATACACGTCAGTTATGATGCATCAAATTTTATGATTGAAATCGGAGCTATAGATTCCTTGACCATGAAAAAGATGTCTAAACTGGTCCAGGCATACTGCGACAATGGACAGTTTGGCAAGTCGTCTCAACAATTACCACCATTTTTTGGCAGACACTTATGGAGTGTGATGTCTCAACCACAATGACAAAGAGTATTTCGATGTTCGCACAAGACAGTAAAATTTCTGACTCCGAAACGAGTTCAGTTTGAACATTTGTCTCATCAAACTGCGTAACTTCGTTCCGTTACATCAGTCCGCTTTGTAACGCAACTTCAATTCGGCACGATAGAAGAATTCATCAAATCCCATAAGTTTACTCACTTTCATAGCTTGACTATCGCCATGTTACTTTTAATGATTGCGTATGCTTATCAGTAATTGTACTGTAGGTTCCTCCATTTTTTGGAATAGTCAGAGGTTACCGGATGTTACTATGTCTTGACCGACTATAAGCTGGCAAGTCAGTTACCATTCCATTCGTCGCCACCTTTGATCGAGTCAGTTGCACATCCTTCCTAAGCGTCAACCAGGTTTGTGAGTGTCAACCTGTGAATGAGTTTATAAAAAGCTGATTCCCGTAAAATCACACTACACTAACGTAGACGTGCTTTCGGCCCAAGCAATGGAGTTTTTGTTCAAAGGTCTTTTGAGGACACAGAATTTAGAAGTTTTGTGCACGACAAAAACAACAACACAGTCATTTAAACTACCACAAATTTTTCTGTCGTTAGTTTTGCTTCATCCTGCATTCAGTCAGATTTGAGAACATCTCAGGTGACAAGAATTGGTATGCGCACTTACAAAAAAACTATATTCACAAGGCAGGTTATACAAAGAACACTGAAAACTGGTAATGTTTACCACTTGACAAGCTGACATAGAAGGTTAAGAGTTTATTTGATACGACATACATTGGTGGCCAACCTGAACAAGCTAGTCGACAACTGACCGTCCTGTCGATGTTCACTGTAGATAGCGCTAGCGGATATCGTATCACGCAGTCTTATCCAAAATGAGATGGTGCAGACATGATTACACATAGTGGAATTGCCACGAAGTTCCATTTTCCATTGGTGTGCGCTTACCATGAGCTAGCAAATTCTACGATTGACGTCTGATCCTCATTTTTATATGTAGAAATGTGCATATTCATGCAAGGATCTGTCTGTGATTATTTCAAATTTTGATCTGTTCAGGGTCATTCAAGATTCTTACAATTTATCTTTTCGAAGAACTGAGCAAGTCAACCGGTCGTCAATAGCTAAACAATGGTTAGCGAGTCTCCGGTGTGCAGTTTCACCCGAATACGATGTAACACCAGTCACCTTGCCGCATATCATAAAATCGGTGAACAACATCTGATGTTCCTCGGCTTACATGTCGAAAGAAAATAAACTTGAGGTATGATGTTTCATCAATTCAGACTTCGACCTTATAATTAGGAATTCGCTAAAAGGGTCATTTTTGCGGGCCTACACATACTGCATAACTATGGTAGGTACAAATTTCCATGAAAAATCTGCCAAACACCAACTATCATCTTGATGCGGGCGAATAGGAATTGCATTATAATAAAACTTGTGGTTATTTTACTGGTGGCGTGAATATGATAAATCATTGACCAAGTTGTGATGGGAACATTGTACTTTAACGTGCAATTACGTTGCTGAATTTTTCTTACTGTTTACAACCGAGTTTCGTACAGAGTCTGAGACACTTCCAGAGTATTCGGCCGTACATACAGAAATTAATTTCCGAATTTTTAATGGTCACTGTTTGTCTAGTGTTCTTTCTGTGCGTACCACGTCTAAACTGTATTTCCACACCGTTTCTCAAAAGTTTAAGTTATGACTGCTGTACAAATTAATTGTAAGTTATTCAGACGATATCTGCGATTTACTACTGATGCGTAGGCCGGAATGAAACTAGGTGACGGAAATGACACTTATTCGTGTAAAAATGGCTCTGTGAATTAAAGTAATAGAACTGAATTAGTGAGCTGTTGTTCGAGGTCGTTATAAGGACGTGGTCCATTTAGAGTACTGGGTTTCTACAGGCGCTACACCAGGTCTGGTGTTCTCTAAGGTAGTGGTTCTTCTTGGTGGAACTTTGGAGAGGCCTACCTAACAGCAGTGACTCACTTCATCTAGTTTTGCAATTTACGATAACTGAATCCAGCTAAGGTAAATCTTTAAATATGCTTGTCTGCTCAGTTAGCAGTTTTCCGGTTAACATTTCAGGATACTACTGAAAAACAGCAAGCCCTAATGCGTACCTAAGACACACTTACGAAATAAAAAGTCTTTTTGTACTAGGTTGGTCAGACAAAACATTATGAGTTGTAATGTGTATACTGCCCTGAACCAAATAAACCGTGTGACAGACTTGTAAGACAAGCTCTGCTTGTCCATGTAGTAGCCATAATACGGACCAGTAAATAAGATAAGACGGGTCTTGATTATTTTTTCCGAATTGCATCAGTAAGCCAAAACTGGATCTAAACTCGCACAAGTGTACAGTTTGAAAATTGCTAGGATGACATGAAAATTAAGCTTAATTCAACTTCACTTCTTTCTTTGCTTTCTGACCCAGCTGGGTTCTACCTCGGTTTATTCGGTCGCATATTCTTCTGCTCCGGGTTGACAAAATCCATGTCAGACCAACCCCTCTCGAATGATTCTCTGGACACGTGACTAATGCTGTTTAACAATGACACCTTTCAAGTGTGAATGCAGCTTTCGCAGATGCGTCATCTCACCTACAGCGTGTATCTAGAATGTGCAATAATACCTGTTTTTGGTGGTAAAACGGTGATTCGTTTTCAGGGAAATGGCACAACCTTTTGTCGTTTTACCCCGCGTAATACGCAGTGGTGAATGCAGTTATCACACTAACTTGTTGATGGCTAGTTCTTGTGTTCAAATCACATTTATTTCACTATCTTTTCAGCCTGAAAATTTTGATAGCAAGCCATCGATTGTGTAAGCACAATAATGCACGGCGCCAAACGCTGAACGACACAATTTTAAATGGTCTGTTGCTATTTTCCTCTCAGTCATAAACGCTTGTTGAAATCATTCTTGTTTATATCACACGGAAGTCATTCAGAAGCTCAAGGTTTTGCTACACGGTTGTTACAACAATCTACAGCCGTTGATCATTCAACAATGTACTCCTTTTTGAACTGTCTTGGTAGTTCATTATAGTAAAACTGTCTTACTAGTAATAACTCAATATTAAGCTTGGGTGCTCGGATGTCTTGAAATTTATTAACAAGGTAGAATATTCCTACACATTACAAGGCACTCAATGACATATATGGGGAACTTGAAACGACTTCTCCACATTTCCTAAGCGTTGTGATGTAATTTTCACGACTCAGTGACCACGAGGTACTTTACAACTAAGAAAGCCTAAAGTGCAATTTGGCACACACTGACATACTTGCTAGACTGATATAAGTTACTTTTGAACTAAACTCCTCTCTTGAACTTTCACTAGTTTTTCCCTTATACGAGATTATTCTGTGTTAGTTTTGCAAAACACACATTGATGTAGTGTGTAACGATAAAACTATTGTCACTATTTGTCTTTCAGTCCTGACAGACTGTGAACATTTTAGCATAAAAATATTGCTTACCAATGAAAATTTAATTCACATGATTGTTGTACAATATTTGGACTGGGCTCATTGTGATGACCGCATTTAAGTGCAAAATGAAACTTTAAATTTTGTAAGACTAGCTCAGTTCCTACTAAGACACCAAAGAACCGCATTCTTGAGAAACAAAAATCAGTTTTATTGGGGTTCATGTGGTCATTTTCGTGATCAAATCAAAATAGTGAACGAGTAATCGTTTTTTGGGCAAAATTCGTCCAGATGCACACATGTGAACATTTGTATGATGTGTATGTAATGATTTCTATTTTTCAAAATTGAAACTCTCACTATCAGAGACATGCTTTCATATTCATTACAGAATCCGAATTCTCTGTTACGAACAGATTACTTGTTAAATTGTCGTCAACAATCGACCAATTGTTACTGAGCTAAATATTCGATTGAAACAAAACTGGTTTACATTATTTTAGATGAGACCCAACCATGAAAATTCAGGGCTTCGGCTGGATTCGAACCAGTGACAGACACAGCAAGCCTCAACGCGGCAAGCGTTCTACCAGCTGAGCTACGAAGCCACACCGAGAGCTCGGAAGTTTCACATTTGAACTTTGTTATTCACCCGTCCCACTGTCTCATATGGAATCCACCAAATGATTCAGGGTATCGACTGCCCCTGCAGGATTTCTCAAACAGTTCACGCTGGAATCCACCAACGCCACTACTGAGCATAGAAATTGTATTACTAATAAGTAGCGATTTATGGATAATTTTTAAACGAAAAAAGAAATGATTTTTTAAAGTGCAAATGTTGGTGTGGTCTTTATCACCAACAATTCTGATAACTTGCTCATATTCTTGAAATCCTATACAAAGACCAAAGATTTTGGCAGCAATTATTTGGAAAACCAGTCGGTTTTCTCGCCATGTAAAAGAAGTCAATCCAAACTGAATAAAATAACTTCTCCATAACAAATGTTGCAGATTTTCATGATAAAGTAATTAAAGTAATCAGAGCATTTCATACTTCCTCAATATTGTGAAGAAAGTTAGAACAGCGTTTGAGTTAGGTTCTCAAAAATTATTAAATATGACTATGCGTTTTTCATTCGAGTGATACACACCACTAGGATGCATGCAACAATGATTTTGTAGAAACCAACTCGAATGTCTGAATATATAATGTGGCTAAATTGACACCTAAAAGCGAGTGAGATCGACCGGTTACTTTGGCACGGTAATTGGTTTCCGTTAGAGGTTAAAGCGGTTTCATCACGCACTTATCAGTAAAAACTTTTCCAGAGTAGGCTGTGTGATTGTTATAACGTATCCCAAAAGGCTGCGATGAAAAACCCGGCACCCATAATTGCACAATTTGAGTAAAAAAATCTGGCAGTCGGGGAACATAAATGAAAATGTGAATTCAGTTCATACATTCCAGTCAGTTATAAACGTGTGGTTGCCCCAAAAACAAGTGAGAAAAGTTTTAAAAGTATGTGCTAAGCTCACGTATCTGTCTAGATCCAAAGTGGTACTGACAACACAAACTTAAAGCAAGCAGGGACTAGCGGTGTATTGTTTGTGAAAGTATAGAACCACTCTGCATAGCTCAGATTCACAACGCATAAACTTTTTGTGACTTTTGAGTAGTATTCTGAACGCTAAGCGATGATGCAGTATCGACCTTGCGTCATGTGGTCCATAAATGTCATGCGATAGAGTAAATGGCGTTTTGTACTCAATGATCTTAGTTCACATACTGTTCCGTTCCGGCTTTTCAAAACCCTTCTTGTGAATTCACCTCAACAAAAATGTACAGCGTAAATTGCACTGTAAAGCTAGTACGGATCTCAAAAGCACATTCTTCATAAAAGGCAGCCCCTAGATCATACCTACCGTATCCTTTCAAACAAGAGGTCGCCGGATGTCCGGTTGTCCTGGATAACAAATTTGCTGACGTGATGATCCTCTCACTTACGTGATCTTTAACGGCTATCGGTCGACCATTCAACCATCTCTTTCTCGCTAGTCCTCACGTATTACTTGCATTCATTCAGCCAAACCCAAAAATACTAGGCGTTTCGTATTCGGACTGGACGTTTTATAGCAGGTACTTTTAGCCTTGCCTACTGACGAAGTGAGCAAGCAATCCAAGCCTTCATCACTTTAACTAATAGTAGTTCATAAATAGACTGGACCAGCTTTATCTTTGTATTGTATGGATGCTCATGTAAGGTATTCAGTTTAACGAGGTGAAATCCTGACCCATCAGTAAATCTTCTTCATTCAAATCGATCATCAGTTGTTTTGATGCGAGCTATCTTGCTGTAAGATACTCGGCGTATTCTTCGAGCGTAAATCACTAACAGTTTGAAACAAATAACCACTCCGGCATACATCCTTTTCTCCTTAGCTCTATACGTTCTTCCGTTACGCCGGTGTAAATTTTTCTATGACTGCAACAAAAGTGACTGTGAAAGAACATAATAGTTAGTTGCTTGACGGGGCAAAGGACTGTAGGCTGGTTTATAACGGTTGGACCATAACTGTTGTCTTATGAGCGCGTTTCACAAAGATGCTGGCCATCTTCGTAAACGCTTTTGTTACAGCCTCATATCCGAATAAACGACGTAGAACGCTCTGCTATGTGTCACGGTTAATGCTAATTTTACCGAGTTTCAATTTGTTCGTTACAGTAATATGTGTTGAGGCCGGAATGATGGCATGTGTGCCTAAAAAGTTAGAAAAAACATCAATCAAAGTATGTATACCAGGCGACAAACACTATCCACTAACAGGGTTTTTGACGTTATCCTTGGTTAGTTGATGAGACCACAGTTAACATTATTATACTAATGGAATTTGTCGATTAAACTCATTTAACCGAATTGTGATCCAGTAACGCTACTTGAAAAAGAAGTTCGCGTAGAAATTGTTTTGAAAAGTAGTATCTTTTAACACGTAAGCACATGCCATTAACAGATGAACTGTATGCCCAGTTTAGAGTTAATCGATCAATTACTTTGCTACAAACTTTCTGGATGAGGTTTTTCGTACGTTGGGGGACTACTCTAACTGACTTTATCAGTCTGGCTTATCGAGTAGCAACCAGTCTGTCATTCTAAACAACTTAAGATTGCCAACAACTAACTGTAGACAAGCGCCCCCCAACCTACCCACTGTGAAACCACACTCCTTTATTCGTAATTTCGGTCATCCTCTGCTGTTAGTTTCTTTGAAATTTTGCTCTCAGACGGAAGTTTTTAAGTGCGATTTCTGCCAGGTGAAAACATGGGTATTACCTGTTTTCAATTAGGTCGGATTCACATGAGGATGAAAAACTTCCTAATTTTACCCCCGGTACTGTTTTGAAGCTCACGATTGTTCACATTTCTACCTATCAGAGACAAACGCTTCACTTCTACTGAGCTTGTTTTTCCTACAGAAGACCAAATCAATACCCTTACTTATGCGCATCAGAGGGCAAAAGCAGTATGCACAGAATTAGCATACAATACAAACTATGCACCGATATGCTAGAATGAATAACAAATGTGACAAGGATATTTGATATCGACGCGACACCGTAGGTTACACCCTCAACTCAACAGAATCTACTAAAAGATCATCTACGGTAAACGATATTTGTGTTTTCTATGGAATAAGATCCGCATAAGAAGAGCGTTTCAGTGTAACTGCAGGCCTCAGGGGACTAAATTGGATTTCAACACTGATGAGACGACTGTGTACTTTGGGGTCAGCAAAGTGTTTAACATACGTATCTCTAAAATTTCGGCTATGAGCAAATTTCCCCAAGTTTGTCAAGTCGCCCTCATAACTTTAGTAGACCAAATATCTGTTTGTTAACTTCATTCCGCTTTCACACATGATGACAACCGGTTTTTTGTACTCTTAATAAATATTAATCTGGTGGATTCCGTTCAATACCTTTCCTCTGTTGAACGCGAATGCTTGTCTACTAGACTTCAGTGATAGTCCAAAACATGATAATCACTAGGAAGTTTAAGTGATGTGAATGAAACACATACATATCTAGTTTCGACTCAATAACTTACGAAATCCTTCTTGAACAGAGCATTGAATTCAGAATTTTCTTCTGTTATACTTCGTCTGTAATATGAATCTTTGTCATAGCCAGAATTCGGACTGTGGTTCCAGTTCTCCTGAGAAAACTGTGTTCACAACTACCTCAATAACGCCACACACGGTGTACAAAACAACCAAATTTGCATACGGGGGCTGCTCAGGTTGAACAACGGCCTTGAGAAGAAATGCGGTAACAGCCTCGTCGGCTGCTGTTGAAAGTGTCTGGCCGAAATGCCGTCTAAATACAAACCGAAATAAACTAACAGTAGTGTTGAAAGTTTGTCACCCAAATCTTTTAATCATTAGCAGCAATCAATACAGACCTTCGTACTTATCATGATTGCTTTGATTTCAGATAAAATGTAAAGTTCTGCTCAAGGAAACAGCAGTTGGAGTTAACAACAGGTCTAATTTTTCACATCACAGTCCAAGTATTATTCCCTAACAAATGTGCGTTTAACTTTACTATTACTCGAAGTGTTAGACTGTTATGTTATCTTACGAATGCTGGGTTGACGGATTTCTGGAAATTGTTTTACACCTTCTTAAGCGCACTTTAATGTGTTGTAACGTAGTAGTTTTTATGCTTTTGTTATAGTACACTGATAGCCTTCGATTAAGGATTTACTTTTGGCTCATCGGTGTACCAAATCTGACACCCAATGTCTCCCATCAGAGTTCAGTAACATTCCCTCCCAGCCACTAAGTAAGAATCACATCAATAGTCCCACCAGTCCAGGTTCAGTAAAAAATTTTATAGATTCCTTTTTGGATGGTCGTGAACGCTTCTCCGTGTACAAGCTAAAGACAGATTTTGGTTCATTAATCGCTCAAATGAAATCGAAATGCAGCGGCTATGGTGAATAAATCACGACTGGCGTGACCACAATCCTGTTATTTAATCGTTACCTTGTTGAATTGCCATTCTACCTCTCACTTGGAATGTCACTGAGTTTGATTTGTCAACCCGAGTGATGCTGATGGAAAACAGTCGGATCAAAACAGCTGTCTACCATTCACATCGTGGTTACTCGTAAAAACGGCTTGCAAGCGATTCGTCCGATTTAATAGAAATAGGCGATAAACAATTCTGGTAGAACAAATGATTAGAAAACCTTTGGATTTAAACCCATTTTATTATTATGGTGAAATTTTTATACAACGTTTCTCAGCTGAATTCAGCTACAAATCTTGAGAATGTTGTCATCTTTTAAAATTGCATGAAAACCCTTCATATTTTCCATGAACCGTTTCTGAATGTAAACATATTTATTTGCCCTACTCAAGAGAGTAAGGCAACGAGGAGAGCTGTCATAAGGGAACCGTGAAATCCCTATTCAGTTTTAGTCATTTTCTACAGAGCTATAAAATGCCTTTCCTCAGCTGGTTGAATATCTGGGTTACGTGTACAGTTCTATGAATTCTTTGAATCACACTCACTTGTAAGTTGCATTCTTGCAAGCTTGTAGTGGGATCTTTTTACTTGTTATGATCAGAGTACACATAATAAGATTATCCC
This sequence comes from Paragonimus westermani, assembly GCA_008508345.1. Taxonomy (NCBI): domain Eukaryota; kingdom Metazoa; phylum Platyhelminthes; class Trematoda; order Plagiorchiida; family Troglotrematidae; genus Paragonimus; species Paragonimus westermani. Next base: position 179,394 of record QNGE01000317.1, read on the forward strand.
ACTGGCTGTCCTATTGATGGTGCGTTATATGCTAACAGTTTTTCGGTCTGAGCCTCGAAGATCCATTTATTTACTGAAGCATTTGAAAGATCCTGACGACATTAAATTTCAATGTTTGTGAGGATGTATTCTGTCGATTATGAACCAAGCTTCAATTTTTCTGTCTATTATTTTGCTCACCTGCGTTATATGACATCCATGGCTCTTTTTACGCTAAAAGGTTGTCCTTTAGATTCAAACGCTGAGGTAGAAATGAAAGTGTAACGTTTTTTCTCAAGAGAAAAGGTGGTGAAATGTTGGTTTGTTTACTGAATTTCAGACAACGTGGTGAAGCTAATAAACCACTCGGTCGGGATTAGAAGAACCAATGAACGACTCCACGTCGAAATTCGACCTATAAAATGCGACACATTTGTACGTCCTTGCATAGAGACGAATACTCAGATTAGTTACCAACCTCTGAAAATAATATGGCGTTTACCGTGAAGAGAGGTGTAAAATTATGGTCACTGAACATATGCATAAGGGTCAACTACTGTTATCGTTCACTAGACACAATATCATGTTTATTTATGCATCCTCTGGAATTCCGTGGTTGGCCGCCTGTATGGTGGATTGCATTTATACTGGTATGGTGCGTCAACAAGTGTTACAATGATTGATGTTAACCTGAAGCACGTCAAAATTGTCTTTCCCATTCAAACTTTTTCTCGCATGCGAGAACCTTTTACAATATTTTTGTTCAAATCAACACAGAAACAAGTGTGCTTGGGAGTTTCATTTTATTCCTCTTTTACACAACACACGGAGCCCATCATGTGACTGAGAACACTACTTGCTCATTAACTACTGACGTTACATATTTCCAATAGTCTTATTGGTCTGTTTATATTCCATGAAATGCAGTTGTTTTTCAATCCAGATGCTGATCATCCAAGAGAATGATGTCAAACATTCTCCAGTGCTCCTTCATGGCGTCAGTATTCATTTGATTTGAATTGAAATTTTACTTGCTAAGGTACTTCAAATGCGACCAATATAATCAGGTTGCTAGCAAGTTGAAAAGAATACTCTTTAGATGCTCTCATACTTCTCATAAAGTTTTCCGAATCCATAGTGAGGAATTCTAATTTTCTCAAGTTCAAGTCTTTTTGCCTAATTGGCTCATAATCTATCAATGAGGCTGTGAACTTTCAGAGTTAACAATATTCCCATTAAATAAAAGGCAGTAATTTGTCTGCAAATTATCCACACTCATAGTGCCGCATGCATATAAACACCAATAAATTGCTTCAAAGAGTTTTGGGGTGAGAGAAACCTCCATGCGCCCCAGGATGGTAAATTGATTTCATATGTTACTTTTTACATTATCCCCGTGCTCCTAGACCAAAACTGATCAATAGTTATATTTGTACTGCTGATTGGGAGAAACTAGTTGTAAGAAAGATGTGTCATCTAAAGATTTGGGTGACTTCTACTAAACGGTCCGTAAGTAGATCGAGCATTGAAGGCTTAGAACTCAATGGATGGACTCTTTCATACCTAACAAGAAAGGAAGCGAAAAGGTGTACAGTAACCTCAAATGCACCTAAAAGCTCTAAAATTTTGCTTGTGTTTACTAATTAGAATATGGTTTCACCGTCGTACCTGCCAGGTGGTCACCTGACCATGCTCCACGGCATTCCGTAGGTTTCCACCTGTCAAAAAAGCTTTTGTAGTTTGCTGCATAATACGAAGTAAAGGGGAAGAGTTACGACGTTTTGGTTTACATCGAGGTATTTTCAATGAGAGCAATATTTGCTGAGTAAAACTTCGCACGTGGCTACGTGAGAGTGGATAACTGTTGAGATCGACCAGGACCTTTCATTTTTCTAAGGCAAAGGGAAATCTTGACCGGTATCTATTCCATAAAGGTAGATCATCACACAGTGCGTATTAAGATGTACTCCAGCATCCTGATTATGGAGCCTTCACGTGTACGAGCCCGATGAGTATGACCACATTGTCAGTCACCCCACAGCACGTATGTCTGATTTATCGCAGCAAAACAATCAGACAGACATCACATGAATAACATCCAAGGTAATCTGATCACACGTCGTTGTTTATTCTAGATGGCTACTTAACGAAACTAGGTGCCCTAGTTTCACGCAACATTTGTACGTCCATCAACTTGGCATACGTATGATTGACCACCATAAAATCAAATATTGAGACGATTACAAACTAGTAACAGGTTGTATTTTGTTGAGATTATCCAGTTTAGGGCTAACAAGCTTTGCAGTGAGAATCAAGAGAAGATGACGATCACATGTTCCGCATCTTATGGATTTAAGGGTTGCCGTCGAAAATAGTTGATTTCTCAAACATGTAAAAGTTTGCAAACAGGAATATTGTATTAAATAGTGCATTTATAATATCAACACAGAACTGCAGAACTGCGATGTTCTGAAAGTTACGCTGTGCTGACTGATAGAAACAGTGTACACTTCGTATTGGATATATGACCACCATAGAGAAAACGAAAACACGATGGAAAAATTTGAGCCAGTAAGCCTGTTAGCCTGAATCTGAGTGCGAGAAGCTTGGTTTACCAGCGTTCGTGTGTCCAATAGCAGTAAATCGGTTACAAGTAAATTGTCAAGCCGTGTTATCGGTGGATTCTCTAGGAGTAAGCCCAATAAACTGAGCCTTCACAAACGATTCCATCCCAAAGCTTGCCAACTCATTTCTGGGCGACTTTCAGGAAACCTGTGAGACCCGCCAGATTCCAGGAGTATCCCCATATCATAATCTGTCTGTCTGTTGAACATAAATGGTTGCATGACCAATAGTACTAAACAACTTACAAGTACTTCCACAAGAATAGCAAACTTTAACAATTCTATTCATCAAATAGAAGTTACGTGTGTGGTGCGCTGAGACAACGAAAACAGAAAAATGAGGCATTTCAAAATCAAGTGCTTCACAGGTCATCGAGGTGATATCACAGTCTAGACACGCGAATCAAGACGGAGAAGTGTTCTCCACAATGAGATAACCGTCAGAAAGACGACAACAATCAACGCCACGCCTCTCACATGAATGTGGTGTAGGTTTTCAGGGAATCTGAACACCATCAGTAGGCATAAATCAGCGACTGTGTAGGGAGGCAGCGCTAGTTGAAGAATCATGTTGTAAGAAGATCCCTATATGATGCCACGAAAAGAGGTGATCACAGGTGACTGAGAGATAGAGTTCACATCAGAGCCCATGGAATGGAGGGCCGGTCGAATTGCAGCATTTTGCGAATCGGTCCCATACTTCACGGCCTCGTCTGTTCAGACAAGTTGGCTTCGGTGATCATCTACTATAGTGACGTGCAGTACTGCAGCAGCGCCGTAACAAACGGTGATGACGTCGGGTTTGATGAACAACTTTGCCGTTTGTATTCGCAACTCGTCGTAGACTACGTAGCCCAAATTGCACAGCCTTGTCGCCATTTCATTGGCCACGCGGTTATGCTGAGCGTATGGCATATCGTGGGTGATCCAGCACGATTGGAGAATATGAACAAGGTTTTCTGTTTGGTTGCGGTTGCCACGACGGAGAACTGTTTGTCCACCTTGTTCACTTTGTTCACCTCGATAGTTCCGGTTCTCAGTCTGCAGAAGACCGCATCTGAGCTGGATGGCACCATTGGATGGTGGAGAGCGGGAGGCTTTTTGGAGCCAGTGGTGGTCTGTCGTATGATGAAGCTTATTCGTCCACGCCGCATAGATCTCATTCTTGTTCATCTCCATCACACTCTGAATGTGTGCGGGGATATTGACTTTTGTCGAGGTAGGACTGAACGAATCATCTTTGACCACGTCTCTCGAAACTGGATATTGTCCTGAGAGTAGTCTCTCAACTCGTGGTTATTGCAAGATGGGAATACTGGTGAATAGGTTTCAAATGCCTAGACTCTCCAGGCGGATTTGGGTGAGAATATAGCAGGTTCGTGTCTTTGCGAAGACTAATCCGCTGCTGAACAAACAGAATAACTGTACTGTCGATCGATTCTAACGTGTTCTGGTTTTTGGCTTTGAGTTATTCTTTTTTGGTTAAAATATAGGGATTTATTTGCCTTGGAAATCAGATGTTGCCCAAAATTTACGGGCACCTTGGTTGTTCCATCCAATGTCGCGCCCAGGTTCAGTCAGTGATCCGTGAATGCTCCATTTTCCCATGTGAACGAGATACCATAATGGATCAGTGTATCAGCGGCTGTTAATGAGTGGATAATGTCTAGGCCAAAGTGAATAAGCCCTACAGAGACAATAGTCGCATTGTGCTTGTGGTCGCACAGATGACTACGTTTTCGGTCTTTCGAGTGTTGATGTTCAGTCCGGATAGCTCTTGATCGTTGGCAGTGACTGCAGGGCTCTCAGAAAGACGCGTCGGCTTCTCGATCTGGAGAATTGGACGGTTAATTTACGCGAAACTGCTGATTAGTGTGTGGTGGAAGTGTTAGTCAAGCTCCGGTCCAGTACCGTAACGAGTAGCGGCAGCGACGATGAGTCACTCTGACGTTCATCGCGCCCAGACCAGATGATGAGGCTTTCGATGGAGTCAGAAGCATTATGACAAGAATCAGCAATGTTTTTGTTAATAGCGAAGGAGCACCGAAACTTGGGCCAACCTAATAGTAGAGTCCTGCGAGATAGAACCAGACGCCTCGGACACGTGAGTAAAGGACGCACACAGGCTGGAAGACGTAATTCAGAGGTTTTAGAGTGGCGCATGCTATAGCGAGGTTGCTCTAGAGGAATCATCACGTCGTAGGAATGGGAACTGGAGAGCTAGTGTAACTAGTTCTATCCGGAGTTGCTGAGCGCTTAGCCAGTCAAGCTTTACACCGAGAGTTCCCAGTCGGTATCACGAAGAAGCGGTCCAACGAGCCCATATTCGCACTTCACTCGCACACACACTACAGGAAATAGAATGCACCAATTTCGCGGTTTGACTGCTCCGGGCTTGAAGTTGAGTCGCTTCAATGCCCCCTCGACCTTGCTCGTTCGGCATTACTCTTCATCGCTGGCTTTTCCGTGTTTTTGAGGAGTTCAAATTTTACTGTATGTATTGTTGTGAGGTTTTCTCAGCTACTCTTCCGCATGTGGAAGCCCACCTTTGTCAAGTAAACTGAAACTGGTGCGCAAATCCAACGTGCCCGACACATATGCGCAAAAGGCTCATGGCATTGTGTCGAAACCAAACAACTACATGTTTTCTAACCTACCTTCACCGGACTGAACTCCATTGACTCCGTTTACCATAGACACAGCTTAACCTTCTGTAGTTAGTTGCAGAAAGCAGTATTATTAGTATGCTGTGCGAACTTGGCTTTGATTGTTTGTGGCAAGCCACTGAAGTTCTGCATAACGCGGTTTACACCAGCGCTGTGAAAGTGAACCGATGCTACAGTGTGCCAGTTTCAGACAGTTCCGTTCATAGTTTCTCTGTTGCCAGTGCTCTGGTTTCTGCGAATAAGTGACTCATAGTTGGTCCATATGGTTGTCTGTTTGTGTTCGTGGGCCGGCGCTTGTACATATTTAACCAGATGTATCGAGTGGTATTATTTCCGGGTCCTGCAGCGTTCAATTCGTGTTTAGACGTGAAACAAATATGTCACGTGAGAAAGTTGGTGGTGACATCACTAAAAGAAGATGCAGCTGAGCTATGCATTCGATGACAGGCCTTTCCTTTTAATGAGAATACCAGACGTAAACCACGCAGGTGTGTCAGTAACCGGTCTGGCTAATTGAGATACCTGATGTCAGCAGCTTCTGGCAGAATGACTTTGAGTTACCTTATCAGTTGTATGTCGTTCATTGACTCTTGCACAGAACGCAGGTTACAGTACAGTGCGCAACGACTGGGTTACTCATCAAAAGTGCTAAAATTATTGTGGCAGATGAAGAATCGACCACTTCCTTAATAGACACTTCACGACATGAAGTGAGTGAAGGTTAGATCATCTTGTTTTTTCTCGGACAATGTTTACCTTGAGTCAACAGTTTTTATAAGCTGGAACTACGTGCGCTAAAAACGTGATGACGCATTTTAACAAATTTGTTTTCTATCGAGCAATCTGCTGTCGGCTTTGACCGGGTAAGAGACGGAATTGGCACCAGAGCTGCTAACAGATGATGTTCTGTATGAGAGTGGGTATTCTACTACCTGATAATCTGTATTCAGGAAACACAACGGAAATCGATAAGTAATCCATAAACTCAACAGTGGACCGTTACAAGTAAACATTACCAAGGACATCACGCGATCTCCAACGAACCGCAGCTTATATCCTGATAGTATACCAACAATATGTTTACATGTAATGGTGTTTTTTCCAAAACTCGTAAAGTTTGTTCTTCTAGGACTGAGTGTAAATGCAATTACTGCACTCAGAAAATGGTAGTATATCTTTGAGGTGCTGATGTTAATAAGCGTAAGCAATCATGTTAAATCTATGTTCACTATTAGTTATTTGTCTGGAATTATGTAGTCATTTTACACAGAAGCAATCCCTGTGAGTGGCATGTTGACGATAGGTTTTTGCAACATAAGCAACGAATTTCGAAACGGTACACATTGTTTGCCAACTTTTATTATCCGTGTTTATTGTTGTTTCAAGAAACGACTGCATTTGTTTAAATGTGCACAATATGAATTCGACATATTCTGTCTGCTAGAAGCAACTTTCGTAAGTCCATTATTTTCTGCTTGAGATAATGCTGGATTTCACAGAAATCTTTGTGACGTGCTAACGCATAACATCCAAGTTGAGCGTACCAGAATTAACACCAGGCGAGTGAATGTTCAACAACAAGGAGTTACCATAAATAGGCATCATCTGGCCAGTGAAAGCAGTGAAGTTACGAAGAAAATGAGCAATGAAATGATATTAAAGATGAAAAGCTGGGTTATGAACTGTATGTCTGGTCGAAAGCGGTATTGTTGAATCTAGGAACTGTCACCAGTGTAAATCTGACTGGACTTTAAGACTGTTCCCAAACCGCTTTCATACGGCCTTGAAAATTGGTAGCTTGCTGTCCGGCACGAGGTTTTCACGTGTGTCAGCTTGATCCAAGGTTAGAATTCCGATGCTAGAATAGAAGGCTTAGGTGAGTTATCCAGAATGAGTGAGGCTTAGGTGATCAAAGCCTTCGGAGAGCAGCCAGGACTTTGAGGTCAACTCAGGAAACTGGTTGTTACAGGGTTCCGACGATTTCAGTGTAAGATAACTGGTAATTACGAAAACATAAGTGATGAAATGAATAACGTTTATTTCGCGCTTTGATAACCATAAATGAGACCCCTACTTTGGCTGGTACTTCAGCGAGTTGATACTGCATCTGTATGTATGCATTCATATAAATTACTCATGCATCAGCTTTGGTACTTTGGTCAAATCGGTTTGTCCTTACTAATTTGGTTAGACATTATTGGTAGGGGAAACCAAGGAACGACCAAAATTTTGTGTATTCATATCCGACCACTGCATGTTATACAAACAGGAGCACTTATATAGCATCACATTAAAGATAGGAAGCATGAAAAGTTTGGTCACAAATCCTGTCCATTGAATGTGTCTTAAATTTCAACCGTCACATCTAACATGCAAAATAAATAGACGAACCATGGATAGAAACTGAAAAACAGGAACATAGGCTTGACTTAGGCAAAAAACTTGTACTCCTCAGCCTATTCATTTCAATGGTAAAAGATTGTAGCAGAATCCGAGCCACCCATAATTCCGTGTAACGCCAATCAGATGAAAAACTACCAATGAGCTTGCTGTATCTTGCCTAAAAACGGCGAATAATTCGGGTTTTGATAACAATTTGAACAATTTCGTCCATAGTCCCAGTATACCGATTACAGTAACTGCTAGCTTAAGCAACCAGGTAACCCACTGGCAACAAGTCTGGGCCACTAGATGGCTCTTGGCCTAGATTTAATAGTTCCGTAAATGGTCCAGCGGTAGTGCTTGAAATCTCCACACACAATTGTACCGCACTTGATTCAGCATACTACCATGATTGAACGCGATTCTGCGGTAGTCGTTACACCTCCGCATCTACCGCAGGTTAACAGATGAAATGTTTGTTGACAGTGGATTAACTCGAAGACCGGAATCGGTACAAACTCTATGAGGTTTTAAGACAAATCATAAAAGTTCTGGACGGACTAGCTGGCCACTAGCCATGTGAATATGATAAAAGAATGCAGCAATGTGATGTTGAATGCCTTGTGAACCACGCAACATCAATATACAAGCTAAAGGGTAACAGGACTTTCAAACCATGTAACCTCAGACACCTTCAGTGGTAAGTTTAAACTGTTAGTAAACAGTTAGTTCTGGTGTGACATTCGATTGCCGCCTGATAAAGTGAATGAAACTGTCGATGAACATTTGATTCAGAGCGCCTGAACAAGTGGCGTTTTTCACAAGCAACATTAGACTGACAATCAGACTTCTTATCTAAAGGGATAATTTGAGTTTCAACGAAGTTCCACACTGTCGAGCCAATTTTTGCTGGTTCGTGAACAATCTGTGACAGTATGTCTCAAATGTAACGAGCTCCCTTTTTGAAAATTAACGGTTTCATCTGCAGCACTGATATACTGTGTAAGACGGTACTAGAGCCCAACCGATTACGAAATCTTTCAACGAAACCTTTCAAATCAGTTTGATAAAAAATTTGATCTTTCAGTTAGCAAAAACGCTTAGAACATTGTGATTCAAATTGCAATTTGGTTTTTGGACAAAAAACGACTTGATTGATTCATAAAAACAATAGACGTCATAACTGGAGGTAGGGGGGTTACAACCAATCGGTCACAAACCGGAAACTTCAGAACCTTATCAACAGATTCTTAAAATTACGGGCCCTAACTGTGGCTAATAATAATAAAGTATCTGACATTCACTTGAAAGTTAATTGAACGTCACTCACAGTTGACCGCAGTTCTCGCATGATTAAAGAATTTTTGGTCAGCCCCTTTTAAAAAGAAGTGTTAGGTTTTGAAGTTGGCTATCCTCCTAGTAGTAAATATTACTACGACCAAGATTTGGGCTTTCGACTCGCTGCCTCGAAGTGGGTGCGTCAACAACTGCTTCGTAAAACGTGCTCACCAATCATGATTTGTACTTCTCAAGTTTATCTCAAGAAACTCAGCAAAACCTGATGAGATTTCAAGGGGGATCGGTCTGATTTAACAGGGCACTTGCAGCCTACTCTCTGGGCGATCGGACAATCAGATATTTAATGGGTGTGCGCGTGGCTGAGCGCTTGTGTATAGTATTTTGTTCATGCCTAATAGGAACTCAATAACGCATTGGTCAATACGGTAATCTCACAAAAGCTTAGTCCGCGTTCAAACGCGGTCCATGCAATGTTAGGTACTATCGACGATCTGTAACGAGGGTAAACCCAAGGCGTAATATTTATCTTCAACAGCGGCCAGCCAAAAGGTTTGTGGTAACACGAGAAGCGCAAACGCTTTTACGTATTTCCATTAGTGTTAAGCAAAATTTTCCCACTACTTCAGAATGTTGTTTAGTGCAACCTTAAACCTCAGATTCGGTGGTGCATTTCTGACGCACCTACCGTTTGGTGAATTCGTTTGTTGGCAAACAAAGCATTATTTAATGATCGTTGTCTTAGCATCTGACGACATCACAGTTCGGTGCAATTACAGGTAACTTTCCACTTAATAATAATAATCGAACTTTTACTAATATCGCGAAGTCTCATACAATCCGACGATAAACCGTTCTGCATTGTTGAGTAGAAAAATCTACTTTATGTTTGAGTAATATGGGGAATTACCTGATATCAAACTAGATTGCATATTTTTCTAATGAATCTGACTGAATGTGACTGTCAGTGTAGTCTGCCTACGTTCCCCACACCTATACTTTCGGCACAACAGATCAGTTAGAAAATGCTGGTTTTTAAACTTACTGTCGTATTGGGAGGTAACAGAATTTTTGCTTGACAATTCAATCTATATGTTGCCACTTTAAATTCAAAATGTGAACTACTCACCATAAAAAACACAAGTTCCTAGGCCATGGTAAATATTGCCAACTAACTCGTGTTATTCACAAACACGCAAAGGAAATTCTCAGACTCAATGAAATAAATTCTTAGCGAATTGTGATTGTTGCCAATTAGTTGAAAAATCAATAAATTGGTCCATAAAAGCATTTGCCGTGAGACTTTATTGACTTGCACTGGACGTGTCTATGCTGCTAGCCGGATTGTCTGTAAATGTGTGTGTGTTTGCTTCCATGCATTCGCGGCATTCAAATTTGGACTGGATAACAACGCAGACAAGAAATTTTCGTTTATCCTTCTCCGAGTGAAGATTTTGCGTCTACATCTAGATTCCTATCAATGAAGACATTGTGGATACCTCCACAGACGTTTCCTACATAGACATTAATTTATCAACAGACCTGTTTGTAGACCACTACTTGCGGCCTTGTTTGGCGGAGGCTAAATCTTATGTTTGGACGTCTTGATTGATGCGTCCGGAAAAACCGCAGCCTGAAAATAAAAAACAAGCTGCTTGTCTACCACTCAATGGTGTAATCCATACTGCGGTGTGGCAGTGAAGCTTGAACGTATATAGGCAGAATAGGCAGACTATAGGCAGAATAGGCAAAATAGGCAGAGTCTAAGCTGCTTCCGTGTGTAATGCTTAAGAGAAACCTTAGGTATTCGGTGGCCGCACGCGGTTCCGAACACTGAAGCATTTCGACGAGCCGACATGAATCCATACTGCAGCTTAATCTGTATTGTTGACTGGGACCCGTCCGTAAAACGATTAGCGGGCTGATTGCAATGCAGCTTCCATAGGGACAGCTCAAAGCAGTGAGCGAAATTTTCGTGGTTCGAAGTTGTTATCAGGATAGTAACCAAGCAAACTTTCCGCGTTATAATAGTGATTTTAGACTCTGAGAAGACATAGTCTATCACCGGACGGTCTGAAGAAATATGATTTGGACGCGCTTCTGAAGGTTTAATTTGCAACAGTTGCCCGCGAACGTATGGTACGCAAAAAAAAACATAAGTAACATAGGCTGTGGTAACCTGACTATGGGGATTTGCGTTGAATACGGCCGTGAATGCACTGACCACCTTGGAATATTTGGTTACTAACCTACTCACTGCACACTGCTGACAAACTGAACTGTTGACAAACAAAACATGAATACTTCAAGCTCAGGTACGTACTACTTCTTATCTATTTTTCTTTCGTAACAAATACCAATCGTCTTCGATTGGTGAATCACTCTCTCACCTCTTCAGATGTTTGGATCATTGCAACCATTCTATTCTTAGGCTTTGTTGGTACGCTATAAGATGTATGTCCTCTTTGTTTTTTGGTTCAGCTTCTCGTTTTGCTTAGTCTCCTCACTCCTGTCTAGAGTGTGGTAGTATGTGCTTCCACACTAATCTACCTCTTAAATCATATAATCAGTATCTTTTTTCCACATCAGTTCTCACCGCCGAAGTCACTTTTTTGTTACTTTGAGGTTAATGTTCCAGTTTCCTACCAGTCTGTCATCTGGATAACCAATGTTGTTGTTGCCGGATGGATCAGAATGGCCTCCAATGGCACGCTTCTCGGTCTCATTCTTTCGGGTTTACTTTGAATATCCGATGTGTGAGTCGAACCACAGGAGGTGTAGCCAAAGAAGTTTACGGTATGTTATACACGGGCGTCCTTTGACTTTGGTCGTTGTGACAGGCCAGTCCCAGTCGGAGGCCTCCAACCGTGGAAGCACCTCCATATCTACTTTGTCCAAACAGTCAACGTAGCACTGAAGAAGTGACTAACTTGTCGAAGGAGAACATAATAAACATTGGTTTGCTCACTTCCGGATGGCTGAGTAGCAGGATCACTGATTCAATCATTTCTATTGTGTTTTTTGTTTAAGCAAGTGAGTCATATAAATGCCGCTTCCGAATATGAACGGTCAACCCCTGATACTAAAATTACGTGATGTTCAAAATCGTCGATCAGGTTCAACCCATGACGGTTCTTTTCATCCTTCTCACTTACTCTCTATCTTTTACACTTGCTATGTGACTTTCCGTATCGTTTTCTGTTGTTTTTGTTGTTGCTATTGTTGTTACCGTTAGTGTCGCTGTCGCCGCGACTAGTAACCGATATTTAGATGCAGTCGTTTATAGACGATGAAATTTCAGCATTAGCACGTGGCGAATAGGTTGAAGATTGAACAACGGCAACCTCCGTCTTCTTCGGACATGGCGTAACGATCGCAATTTCCTCCGAGTTTTACCAGAGCAAGCAGATTCGTTATGGCTGCTATTTTGAGGACTTTCACGCGGAGATTTCCGTCCTGCCGACTGTTATTGGGAGCTAGTTAAAACGATCAGTCCTGATCCACGTGTACGACGTTTGAATTTGGTTATTCCACAAGTATGCCGTGCACTGCAATTTCTCCATCCTCAGATATAAGTCAGTGAATAACAGAGGTTTTTGTGCACTTACTGATAATCGAATCAGTGTTACTCCCGTTTTTCTACTGTGCTGTTTTGGCTGAATATGCAAGCAAAAATATCACGATTCGATGTGTGTGAAGCTGTCTGCCAGCCTCAGACTTTTTCAACCAGCAAAACTATTGGTAGTCTTAATGAAACTGTAATCAGTGAAGTTTGTGTTCCGCAAACTTACTGGTTCTAGGCCTGTGCACAAACACGCAATGTTGTTGATCATTTTTGTTAGTGTAAAACCTGGGACTATTGATACGGCAGCATATTTTGCGAGACACCATTCCGCAAGCAGAATCCGGTAATCCTTAATGTCTGTTCCTCACTACGCATCTGTGACAGAACACTTGGATTTCGTGAGTGGGATTATGCTCCATCATCTGCAAACATGAAAATTTGCCTCACAGTTGGTGAAGTGTGTCAGATTGAATTGGTACAAATACACAACTCACTGGTACTACGCAGTCGTGAATATGAAATGGTTCTTATTGCTGATCATTCCATCGTGTAGTGCGTGTGTGTGGATGGTATAAGCTTGAAGGTTAGGTTGCAATTACCAATAGAGATCAGGGATCAGAAATATGCACTTAAGAGATAACCATAAGAAAGTCTTGATTTCACATTTATCTCACAGTTAGCAAATTAAGACTGTCCTGACGACGCCTGATCTGTTAAATCTGAATTCCGTTGTGGCTCACGATACATGGGACCAGGGATTAGTCTGGAAGTATTGAGGAAAATGTAACTGAGGTTGTTGCCAACACTGTCCCTTTGGAAAGAGGTCTCTGCATCTGTTTTTACGGACGTGCTGCACGTCAAGACCACCAACGGTCTCAGACTTGAATGAAATGCAGTGTCTCGCCAAACGTGTTCCTTTAAACGATACCTCAAGGTTGGTGGCGTACACGAACAACTCCAGAGGCTGTGACAGCATAGAGTAGCAAATTGAGACACACCAACTTTAACGAGCTATCCAAAAACGTTAAGCAACTTGAACTAATAGAAGAATTCGGATAAATGAGAGTAACACTAAGCTACCTAACTGCTGACATTAGAATCCTCCGTGGTGGCTGGATCATTGTTAAATTGTACAGACGTAATTAAGAAGAGTTTCTTAGATGCAGCATTCGAGCACGAACGGGTGTAATTATTTTCCATTTTGAGCACGTAGTTACTAGCTGTTTCATTTTTGATGGACGCCACTACCGACGCTTTATATATGGACATTCTGTTCATCCACTATATGTTTATTGTTGCCCGCTGTGTTGTTTTGCTTCTCTCTACCGCTTTACCCAAAAGCCTGTAAGCTGACGCAAACAAGCTGTGATGTGCATGACTAACTCTGTTACAGTAGGCTCACATAACAGCTTGAAGTGATGCACTGACAGTATTGACACATTTTTCAGGGTCATTCCTTCTACGCCTCTCAGACCGTACTCAAAACATTTAGTAAATTTGTGTAGATTAGGTCTTTTAATGTTAATTCCGCTGCTTTCTAATCTTTAGATCTGATTAGTCTTTTGAGTGATGAGTAACCAATAATACTCTTATTATAGCTCATAGTGAAATATTATTAACAAATGCGATTATGAATTCAAATTTTGCTCGTAGTCAGAAGAATTTGCCCCAGATAAATTCATTTGATTTTTTTAATCTACGGCCTTTTACATGCAGTCTATCGCTAATCCATCCACTTTAAGTGGCACACGCAGTATTGTTGAATGACCGAGCACATTTTTCCGCAATACTTCAACAGTGTCATGCACACGCACACAAGAATATCTTATGTGTAGGTTGTTATACACAGCGTGAAGCTCATCCGGCAACTCAACTCATTGTCTAAAGAAAGTCGATACGTTCAGCGTCTACGTAACGTCCAATCAGCTTACCGTATATATCACCTACACCACCGTGAATGTTGTCTTACCAGCCAACGTTTACAGAGTAGGTAGACGATCAATAGGCAAAAAGCTTTCGTTTGACAGTTGGTTAACTGTGGATCGATAACCTGCTGTGAAGTCGTCAGGTTGATGTTGGTCAAGGTTATGCTCACCTAAGTGCACACCCGGTAAATTGTATCATCTTGTGCGGAACTCACATCCCTACTAGCCATAAATGCGTTGCAAACGAGTAATGATTGTATTTTGCGATGTGATTAAAACCTGTGGTTTGACCAGCATACACATAGTGTTCATGAACCAGTAGTCATTCTCATTAGCAACCTTTCGTAACCTTAGTTCACAAAATTCCAGATCGAAGTTCGTAGAATTCATAAGATAGTTGCAAGTTGAAGCCAAAACTGTGTACATTCGAATCGGTGCTAGACAGTCTAAAGTGAACAACCGGTCAGTGAAAACCGAGCTAACGCACGAAAGCAAATGTGAGGTATCTGTTACATCGTAACACAAAAATCGTGACAAAATTGTTGGGCACCAACAGAAACTAGTGACAAAATGGAAAATCTTCACTGACCGATGAAACCAAGACAGAGTGGTTGAATGTCAAAGTCAAATTGCCAATCTTCCGCTCAATCAGCCTTTGGGTCTACTGTAAGATTTTGAATAATTCCGATGTTTCGGAGTTCAGTAATTTCTTTAAAAGAGGGATTGCAGCCAATATGGAAACAAGTTATTACCAGCTTAAAATATGTCACTTTGATACATGTAACATGCTAACGGGTGATTTAATTGATCGCGCACCGTACTGCTCTGAAGATCATCCTGTAAATGATGCGGTCACAATTTGGGTGGTATTTGTAAGTAGGTCGGGTTTTATTATGAGCATTCTTAATGAAACGTTCTTTGAGCGGTTCCGTCCTTGTTACAATTTATTTCGTACAAAAATAAATTCAAAAGGCCTGTTCGCCAATGATTATTTGAGAAAAATCAAGGGAGAGATGTTTGGAGTTGAAACGACTTCTATCTTAAATCGTGCCCAAACCAAATAGTCGGCTGAACTACGGTGGCATTCATACTAGTGTTTGAATTTCCTCCACTTATACACAGTACATGACTTGACTGAATACAAATTAGTGCATAACATCGGCGACATTTTTGAAACCAAACCGTGCAGGCAGATTAACCTTGACATTGTTAACGGGGTCTTTACGTCCTAAAATCAAATCTGATCTCGGTTTCCAGCCAGATTTTGTAACAAAAGTGTTAGCTTTGTTTACATTATGTGAATTGGCACAAAATGACCGTCCGTAATGATCAAATCACGTCTAAACGTCATGTTGCGGCTTTGATTACTCCGCAGAGATGCTGCACTTTTGGTTATCGTTCAGTGTCAGCGAACTAACATTGACGATAATTAAGTCTCGTAACGAAGGCCAACTTTCATTCCAATTCATGTGTTACTCTCCAGTCTGTGTTTTCATTACTTGCTTACGTAGAACTGCAAATCAAGTAACATTTTTGAGAATAAAAGATCATCCGGTTTCTGGGTGCCCACTAGAGTCATGGTTTGTGACCTTCGTTTGTGCGGAAAATATCTTAATACACTCTATTGGCAACAGCTGAAATATCACCATCAAATACGGACACAACTCCTGTGTAGATGTGAATGTAATAAAGACATCTTTGAATCACTAGTCGGATGCTTTTCAAAAAGAAAACAATTAACGCGTCGAAAATTAACGAGTAAGCATCTAGGCAGTGATTGGAGGAGGCGAGTTCGGTGCAATAGCGCTCTATCGTTAAAAACAGTCATATACTCTGTTAACTACAAAGTGTCTTTCCGGTCTCTCCGAATCAAAGACACCAAACAGCTCAACTTGAACCAGACTAACTGCAACGGAAACGATGGTTACTTGTACTCTTTATCGTTACGCATTATTATCAACCAGGTTGACTATAAAAGATGCAGACCTTGATTCTTCTGTACACAGTATCTATTGCCTAATCCTCTGGTGAGAAAGTCGTTGAATATCATAGAGTGCTTAGCCTAAATGACTTCCATACAACCTTTTTTTCATAATAACTGTACCATTTGCATTTAGCAGCCAATTCACCGTATTTATAAGATTTCTTCTCAGTAGGCTCTTGCTCACTACTGAAACACAACAGTCGTTCACCCGATTCTAAAAGTATTCATGTGCTGTGATTCCTACCATCTCAGGCATAAGCCTGATATCTGGTGTTTCGAAAGTTTGCACCAGCTAGGTTGTACGTATAGCCTCACCGGTTACGGTGGTTCACTTGAGAGCAGGCTAGTTCCCACCACGGTCGTGGATGTGTAATTAAAAACATTTTTATCCACCAAGCGCGCGAACTCTGCCAGAGTTACCAGTGGCAAGTATGGTTTGTACTCTCGAAAATTCAAGAGGGAATCGACCCTGCTAAATATGTCATTAGGTAGTCTCGTCTTATGAGCACGGGCATGCCAGTTATGTGCGATGAATTCATTTATGTTTTGTAATGACTGGCTTGTATACGATTAAACGACTATGAGAACGTTTTTCTCACGCTTTTTTTATCACCATCGGAGTTCTAGAAGGTCGTGGTAGTCGTTCTTCCTGAATAACTTTGCTAAGCCTACTTCTGTCGCGACCATATTAGGAATTAAGTATGGCAATAGGACCAAACTTCTGATTGTTCACAAACTTTGAAGTATGCACTATGGCGAGAACATCTGTGGTCCTTTAGGAATGACTCAGGACGCAACAGATGGGTTGTAAGCATCAGTTTGTCAGCGTAACGTTTTTTTTTCAAAATTGCGAGCAAGCTGTGGTTAAGCTCACATTTGAATGGATGGTAGTAGGGATGGTGGACAGCTTTCTCCACCAGAATTTTCAAGCCTGTTGAGGATGACGTAAGTGACCCGACCAGTATTGGCAATTCACGGTTCAAAGTAGTGTTTGACGAATCTGCCACACTGGTGGTAATTAAAAGACTTTCAATCTTTGCGTTCACTCGTCCTTTGTGAGTGTAACGATTGTTCCGGTCGAGCGTACCGTTTCTCCCGAGTGTTCATTCACAATAGTTTTCTCATGATCACGTCTATAGGATGAAGCCAATGTAAGACCAACGTGACTGTCAGACAACAGATATTTGGCAGCAGAATGCTGAGAATCGCTCTACCTGACACGACTTCTCTTCACTGAAATCTTTGAACCTGATAAAGTCTTTGTGTGCAACCAGACACTCTTTTTGTGCGAGTCCTAGCGTTTCCAGATTGGGATTAGCTGGTAAGGAAGGTGTGTTAGTCAGGTACAGACATGATCAAAGACAAAACGTCGGATGTTAAAAATTACCGCCATCGATGCGGCGTGTCTGGCTGGCTAGGTACTCAATAATCCTCGAGAGTTTTGATCAGCGGCACTGCCGCAAGTGACTTACACTCACAATCCAAAGCATTGATAAGAAGGATCTGTTGCAACTTAATCCCCTTCAATTTACTGCACGTACTTCGATGTAGTCTCAACCATTTTAACAACTTATACGTGAAAAGTATGTATTTTAACAAGAAAGAATGAAACCGGTTGAAAGGTCTATGAGGTAGATGAGGCCGTTGTCGATTCTGAGTGATGTTCACGCAACTGCAAAAAGGTTTCAATAGATTACCTGTAGGTTGTTTTACTTTTAATTCCAAATATTAAATAACGCAACATGTCCGCACTTGTGGGTTGTCAAAATAAACAGGATTTCACGAACTTCCGGTGGTGGATTGTCAGGTCGGAGGTGTGAGTTTTCGAACGCTCGGCCGAATCCCTCAACGCGGGGGAGGTACGTTCGAAAACCTGCCGCGATCGGATCAAGGACAACGTGCGCGACCAGATGAGTCATCGCTCGACTGGATCGGACCAACGGGCGAGGCAGGGCAGGCGAAATACGACAGACGGCCAGATCGGATGCGTGGTTTTTCCAACATTTAGAGGAACATCTCGACACGATGTTGGAATACGGTCAAGGCCAACACTGGGTGGATGGCGGACAGCACGAGCAGCCGGACGAGCCATCGCGCAACG